>JAQNDB010001677.1:0-46127 GCA_029204045.2 Tillandsia leiboldiana | reverse complement strand
CCAAAGATTAGATCATTCGACAAAAGATATGTTTCTTGAAAGAACCATCGTATCGACCTAAAAGAGGCTAAAAGAAGAACGATTTAAAAACCTAGCATCTAGGGTTGCTCTCAAGTGTTTAATTAATTAATCGTAGTCTTTTAGAAACCCTAAATGTCTATTATAGTTTAGAAACCTTTGGAAAGAGTAAGCATCAAAAACTGACTTAACAGAAATTTTCCCGTACGATGATCCGGATCTGGATTTACGGCGATCCGATCGTCGTCGTTTTTAGCAATTCTGAAAAACAAGGTTCGGGATCCGGATCGGAATTTTTGATCCGGATCGGAATTTCCTGATCCGGATCGGTTCAGGATCAGAAGTTCTGAAACATCCAATTTGTCAGTTTTTGATTTTTAAGCAATGAAAACTTATCCAAGTGTTTCTAAACCACTCAAATGTATTCGGATCACCAAAATATTTAGTTAAAACTACCTGATCAATCCAAATCCATTTTCCTTAAGATTGATGTAATTGATCCACAATTCTCTACTTCAATCTTCAAAACACTGAGTGTCAACTTGAGATCTTGTTGAATCTTCTCTAAGTCTTCGATTGCTGATTGACAATTTGATCACTTCAAGACTCCAACTCAACTCAACAACTCAACTACTCAACTCACGAAATATGCCAACACAAAAAGCCGTAACAATCTCCCCCTTTGGCAATTTCGTGACAAAACCCAAACATACATAGAACGCTCAAGACACTCATCTTAAACCAAAAAATTGAAACTCAATGTCATCACCAAAACATTGACTTTCTTTGCGTGAAAGATCCAATAAACAAAAATTAAAATTGAACCAGTCTTAGAACAAACTCTATGACTTAGGACTTGGAGTCTTAAAGTGATGTAATTCCTGCAAAACAAAACTCCAAACAAAATCAAACGTTAGTCGTTAGAAATTAAATGTAAATCCTACATTTGATTCGTCCTTTTGGTTCATTTTGTTTTTCGGCTCCTTTTTCATCATCTCTTTTCTTTATCTCCCCCTATCTCGATGATCTCTTCTCCGTCTCCCCCTATCTCGATGATCTCATCTCCCCTATTTCTCTTCTCCCCCTTTTTGTCACAAATTGTCAAACAGTGAACATACTAGACAAAAGGAAATCACTAACAGCATTAGTTCATAGAGAAAGAGAGATAAAAGCTCTGTTCCGGTATATAACAAAAACACAGATTGCGTACCGGTAGCCGAAAGCAAAAATCAAATAATTTCTTGAAACAAATCCAGATTTTGAAATAATTGAATTACCGATTTGTATTCCATCAAGAAAACAATTTAAGTGCTTGAAAATAATATGAGATCACATAGATGTCATTCAATCCAATTAATTATAAAATTAAAAAATTTACTCCAAAATCATGAAAAATAAAGGTAAAACATTATAAACCGTTTTTCATGTTATATTCATCAAACACAAGTCATCAAAAATAATCTTGAGATCCAAACTCTATCATGATGTAACGGATTTACAAAGATGACTTACGGAGATTTCCAAGTGACATCAATCTTGAATTCTACCCTTTCAAATTGAGATAAACACTAAAATACCTAAGGGTGGCTCTTTGAGCATCTTTTAACTATCCCACCTTATACCAACCAGGAGGTTGTTCAAAATACGAACTTTGAATTTAAATCTCCGAAAGCTTCAACTAAACAAAATTTCATAATATTTTTCAAGCATCCATAACATGTGGTAGCTTCACACACAAACCGGACGACCGGGGTGGCAGCTCTTTCCAACATGTGGTGGTAGTTTTCACACTCCTTTCGGATGTAACTCTTTCCACATCTTTTGAAATTCATTTATTTACCCTTGTAAGAATGCAATCTCCTACGTGAAAGAATCAAATTCTAAATTTTAGTCTATCGGTGGTCTCACGTTTATCACAATGAATCACACAACCGAGATAGATTAAGCATCTAAAGATCACACATGATTTCTAAAATTTGATGCTTACAATATCAAAAACTCCTATAATGAAGTATCTTCAAGATTATGATTATGGAGTAAAGTTGATAATCCATATAAAATTAATTTGGAGTGAATAACTGTGAAGCCCTTTTTTATTCAATGCACTTGTTCATTAAAAACCTTTTGTTAAAAAAAAAAACAAAACATAAAAACAAAGAGCATTGAAAACATGTAATGCAGAGATTCAAAAAAATATGAAAGGAAAACCAATCAAAGCATTACATACAGTCATAAGCTATTTAGAACTTAAGACAAGGAAAGATATCACCTTTCCGAATCCAAAATCGCTGGATTTTGGGTTGTCTTGATTCGTTGTGGCCGGGGGTTGTCCGCTTTGACTGTTGATCCACCTTAGGTCTTTGCCTCGCAATGATCCACTTGTATGATTGATGTTGTGGCTCGGACCTTTGGTGGGTTGAGTGAACTCCTTTGACTTGATGTATCTTTTGAGTCCGTTGAGTCCGCTCCGTAGATGAAGTTGCCGAAGAATTTTTCTTTCTCTTTTTCGGGCAATCCTTCACCAAATGTCCTTCAAGTCCACAAAGGTGACACGTTCTTCCTTTCAATTTGATTGTGAAACTTGAAACATGCACAGTTTGATCCTTTTTAAAACCCAAACCAACCTTGCTTGTTTGACCTAATCCGCACATACAATCTAGTTTCTTGGAAACGGTTGAAAGCCTTTGTATGTCGGATTTGAGTTCATGAACTTGCTTGGTCAATGCTTGGTTGGTGACACGAATCTCGTCAAACTGTTTTTCTAGAAAACCAATCTTGTCCATATATGATTAGCGTTTGTCTCCGATTGGTTTAGCTTTTCTTGGAGGATTTTATTGTTATCCAATAAACGTCCTTGTTCCTCCTCGAGATCATGAAGTTTTATCTTTAAAGCTTGATTCTCGTCTTGAACTTCAAGTCATTGCTTCCTCAACTTCTTAATATGTTTGGCCATCTTCTTTGATTCCGTAAGAAGTTGTTGATATGCCTCAACGAGTTCTTCTTCGTCCGACTCCCCCTCACTTGATGACTCTCCGCCGGTTGTTGATGTTTCATACAAAATCAAAGGAGTAGAGTCAGTGACTAAAGATGATAAGCACAAATTAGAAGAGGGAATTTGAGAGGCATGAAAAGCAACGACTTTTTCCTCTTTACTTGAGGTCGATTCATTAGAAGTAGAATCGTCCCAAGTTTTCGCTTGCAAAGCCTTCTTTTTATATAATTTCGGAGAAGGACAATCCGTTGAAATATGGTCGTAGCCTTTGCATCTATAACATCGGATTTCCCCTTCGAATTCATCTTTTTCCTTAGAAGGTTTTGCAAGGCTTTTGAGGTTAGAGGATTTAGAACCCGATGATCCTTTAGATGGTTTCGTGGATGAAGATCCATCGGTTCGATTCTTCCAAAATTTCTGACAAAATTTCTTTACGATCCGCGCCAATTGTTCTTCAAAATCGGCAAAAGAGATTTCATCGTCGGAACTTGATTCGCTATCTTCTTCCTTTGTTGATTTGAATGCAATACCTGTAAGCTTAGAAGAAGACTTGGAAGAAACTTGATTAGTAGGGAAAGTCATTTCATAAGTTTGCATAGCACCTACTAATTCCTCTACACTCATCTCATCCGGATGACTAACGGTTTCAATGGCGGTAACTTTTGCCCTAAACCGTTCCGGAAGAGTCCGAAGTATCTTTCTTACAATTCTCGACTCCGGGATCTTTTCTCCTAAATTAGCACAAGTATTGATCACATCTTGAAGTCTAGTGTAATAATCTGTAAACAATTCATGCTCTTCCATATGAATAGAGTCAAATTGACTTGTAAGCATCTGGAGCTTTTGAATTTTTACAAGATTAGTACCCTCATGTGTAATTTTGAGAATATCCCAAATTTCCTTCGCGGTTTCACACGCGGAAATTCTTGTGAACTCAGTCGAGGAAAGAGAGTTAAATAGAGCGTTCATACCTTTCCCATTGTAAGAAGATCTTTCGAGATCCTCTTTGAACCATCTAGAGCGAGGTTTTGGGGTAGTAGAATTTCCTACTTCCTCAACAGGATGCACCCAACCGTATTCCACGGATTGCCATACCCGCTCATCAATTGCGATGAGAAAAGCCCTCATCCGCACTTTCCAATAAGCATAATTAGTCCCATCAAAAAGTGGAGGTCTATAAATATTACCACTTTCACCCGACATGATAGATAAACCTAAAACCCGCTCCGATACCAATTGTAGGTTTTTAAGGATCCACAAGGATCTAAATAGGTACTATTAAACAACTAGAGGGGGGGTGAATAGGTGTAATACTTATAAAACCAATCTCAGTGCAAAATAAAAATCAATGCAGAAAATAAAAATAGCACACCGAGATATGCGTGGAAACTCCAATCCAGGAGAAAAACCACGGGACCAACACGCAATAACAATCCACTAAGAATAGAAGAATAACAAGGTGATTACCGACTCCACGGACTCAAACCCCTCCTTCAACTTCTTCGGACCTTGCGCTCACCGATTGCACGTCCACTGCACACGTTCGAATCCACAAACGCCACTCGAATCCACGAGCACACGTTTCGAATCCACGAAACGCCTTTAGCACACCGAATCCACGATGCCACGTCGAATCCACGACGCAAACTCAGCCGGTAAGAATATTGGCTTTGATGGTGATCCTTTGCTTAGATTCTCATTGAGGAACCGTAGAAGAAATCTCTAAGCAAAGATTAGATCAATTCGACAAAAGATATGTTCTTGAAAGAACTGTCGAATTGACCTAAAAGAGGCTATAAAGAAGAATGATAAAAACCTAGCCTCTAGGGTTGCTCTCAAGTGTTTAATTAATTAATCGGCAGTTTTTGAGAAACCCTAAATGTCTATTTATAGTTTAGAAACCTTTGGAAAGAGATAAGCATCAAAAACTGACTTAACAGAAATTTTCCCGTACGACGATCCGGATCGGATTTACGGCGATCCTGATCGTCGTCTTTTTTCAGCAATTCCTGAAAAAATAAGGTTCGGGATCCGGATCGGAATTCTGATCCGGATCGGAATTCTGATCCGTATCGGTTCAGGATCAGAAATTCTGAAACATCCAATTTGTCCAGTTTTTGATTTTTAAGCAATGAAAACTTATCCAAGTGTTTCTAAACCACTCAAATGTATTTGGATCACCAAAATTATTTAGTTAAACGTACCTGATCAATCCGAATCCATTTTCCTTAAGATTGATGTAATTGATCCACAATTCTTCTACTTCAATCTTCAAAACACTGAGTGTCAACTTGAGATCTTGTTGAATCTTCTCTAAGTCTTCGATTGCTGATTGATAATTTGATCACTTCAAGAATCCGACTCAACTCAACAACTCAACTACTCAACTCACGAAATATGCCAACACAAAAAGCCGTAACAGCTAGGTCAGGTTCCAAGATAACAGATACTTAACATGTGGTAGGAGGTAGAAGAGATCATATGATCATCAGATAATTACAAGAATAATAACATACAAATTCTAGCATGCTACCAAGTCCAATCCCTATCATGCAAAGATTCTATATCAATAGAATTAGCTCACAGACCATAGATCCTGAAAGCAAAGCCACCCATGTAGTACCCGCTGGTTTAAAGCGCTGTGGTTCTGTTCTTGGGTCTATTTTTGGGTTTTTTTTGCTTCGCGTTCGTTTCAGGGGTCCGGAGGGGGGACTAATATTTCTTTGTTTCCAGGCAGATCGTCGGGGCTCGCGAGTATTTTTAGTCAATAAAGCTCGCGAAACGGAGACCGCCGGCGAAATCGGTTTTGGATTCCGACTCCGGAATCTCCCAGAATAAATTCCGGAAGTTTAGTGCGGTTCAGGCGACTTACACAATTACCGAGGAGACCGAACGCTGGTTCGCACCCAAGTCGACTAACTATTTGGCCTTGGAGAATTAGGTTTGGGCTAACCCCACTCTCTTGATTAGCCCGATCCTTTCTTCTATGTTGCGACTGGGGTTGGGATTATTATTTTTCCTCCTTCTTGCCCTGAGCGTAGGTCACAAGGAACGAGGAAGCGGAACCCTTTTCCCAAAAATCCCCTCTTTTCTACCAGCGGAACCGAGGACCAGGCGGAGGTGATCAAGG
The DNA here is from genome assembly GCA_029204045.2 of Tillandsia leiboldiana. Classification (NCBI taxonomy): domain Eukaryota; kingdom Viridiplantae; phylum Streptophyta; class Magnoliopsida; order Poales; family Bromeliaceae; genus Tillandsia; species Tillandsia leiboldiana. The sequence goes on along the minus strand of JAQNDB010001677.1, from coordinate 39,987 downwards.
AGAGGGGGAAACGATCGCTCACCCCAAGGAAATCCGGCAAGCAAGCGCGGGGCGAACCTTTCCTATTCCTCCTTCTCCATCGGCGGATCGGGAACGCCGAGATGGGTGAGTCTTTTGTTTTAATAATTCGTTTCTTTTACTGCATGTATTTCTTGGGTAGGTTGAGGCGGATCATCGCACGAAGGATCGGGACCCTACGGTCGGCCGCACGGCGCCGCCACGGGGGCGCCGCGCGGGCCTGGGCACCGCGCGGGGCGCCGCCCGTGCGTGCGGGCTGGGCGCCGCGCGGGCCTGGGCAACGCGCGGGGCGCCGCCCGCGCGTGCGGTCTGGGTGCCGCGCGGGCCCGGACACCGTGCGGCCACGCCGCCGCCACCGGGTCCGACCGGGCCATCGCCGTTTCCGCGACCGACGGGCGAGGGTCGCGTCCAGCAACGGAAACTGGATTTTCTTTTCTACTGCGCTCGACTTATTGTTGGTGGGTATCTGATTCATCCCGGGGGTCCTTGCAGATCCGGGGAGCGCACCGGGACGCGGAGGGGTTGAGCGGCGGTCATAGCACGTGACAGGTGGGTTTTTCTTTGAGGCTTAGCATAGTGTCAATGTTGTTGGAAGGCTACTAATTACATGTTATCCGTACTAATGCTAACGGTCTCTAGTGTTTGCGATATTATCCTGTATTTTGGTTTCATGCTCGTAGTTGCGACACGCGCACCCGCGGTCTGGCCACCGCAAAGGGTGCTCTTTTCCGGGAAAGCAGTCTTCGACCCGTGTTAACCCACGAGGTGAGGTAGTGGGGGCCCCCGTAGGTGTGGGGTTTGAGGCATAAAAAGGGGGGGGAGAGGTGTGACCCGTCGGGGTAGGTGTCCGACGAGGTCAGGTGCCCCAAGGTGTGAGCGGTGCGATCTGTCGGGGTAGGTGCCCGACGAGATCAAGGTGCATAGGTGCTACAGGTATTACAAGTATTGCAGGTATTCACGTGTTACTCGTCCAGTGAGCCGAGTGGTTGCTCCGGATAGTCTTACAGTTGGGTTTGGCTTTTCTTTCTTTCTTATCATTATTGTTTCGTGTCACTGACTTCCCACTCCGTGACAGGTTCTTCCACGGGTGAGCGGTAGACGACGGTGAGGTCGAGGCAGGAGTGGTCGGGCAGTGAGGAGCCCTAGTCTGTATCTCCTTTACTTTTCCTTGCATTTCATTTGGTACTGTAGACTTCGGTGTGGTTCGCGATACCCTTGTGGGGTCGGTGTGGATGTTGATTTCCGGTGTTTTGGATTCGATATTATGGTTCATTTTTTATTCCCGTTCGGCCGTTTTCCAAGGCAAAATAACTAGAAAAGAAAAAGGAACTTCGAAAACTATCTTTCAAAAATATGGGGTCGTGTGGACCCATTTTCCAAACCATGTGGATTTATGGGATTTCTAAACCGTTTTCAAAACCTCGGGTCGTGTGGACCTGTTTCCAAATCCTGTGGATTTATGGCATCTTTCCAAACCGTTTTCAAAACCTTGGGTCGTGTGGACCTGTTTTCAAAACTGTGAGTTTATCCTTTCAACTTGACTGGCGACGGGCTTTCTATTTAGTTGCAATGTTGGTTGAATGTCGAACTGTTGTGATTAACTGAATGCTTGTGTTGAGATGTTGTAATAGCCGCGACGCCGTGCATATACAGAGGAGACTCTGCCCGATTTTCGAGTAAATCTGTATATGTGGCGGATCTGGGCACGTGCCGGGGAGGACCGAATTTCAAAAAAAAAAGGGGGGTTTCAAACTAACAACTCTTTCTTTTCCGCTGAGCGAGACCCCCGGGGCGTGACAGATTAAGATGGTATCAGAGCGGTTTTCTTTTAATCACAACAGTTAAGGTCCAACATCCACGGTAATACCACACGTAGCTTCGAGTAAATGAAATGTATAGGACATAGGGGTGTAGGACGTGAGTGATCGGGGGAGGGAGGGGAAAAGTGTAGTTTCTTCTCTCTCGATGCAGGGCTGTTGTTCTAGCAGGGTCTAGGACTAATGTTTTGGTTGTATGTGTGTACAGACGATGGTTCGAACCAGGGCGTCGGCCGGGGACGAGGGGACTGATGCGACCGCATCGACGGCCGCGGAGAACCAACTCCTGCGGCAGCAACTGCGAGAAATGGCGGGACAACTGGCGACTCTCACCGATCATGTGCATCAGTTGACGCAGCGGCTCCCGGCCGCGACGGCGACGGTCGCACCGGCCCCTCCACAGGGGCCAACCGTGCCAATAGCAGTACCGCAAGTGACGGGGATTGGGGCAGGAATGGCCCCTCCACCGACAGCAGCAGCCGGGGTAGCATCAGCCCAGACGACGACGCCAGTAGCAGCACCCCAAGCAGCGTCCACGGGACCGGCTCCGGGGGCCCTCGGCGGGGGTACCTCGGGGGAGACTTTGGTGGCACCCGTTCCTGTTGCGGCCGCCGCCGCCGCGGGAGAGGGGACAACTTCACTGACAGAGCGTGAGCGGGTACGAGCCAACCTGGCGGATTTCAAGAAATATGATCCACCCGTTTTCGAGGGAGAAACGACCGATCCTTGGGTCGTCGAGGACTGGGTAGGATCGATGGAAAAGCTGTTTGAAGACTTGCTCATGGAGGACTGTGAGCGGGTCCCCCTAGCGGTCCATTGCCTTGGGGGAAACGCCCGCTTATGGTGGAAGACGGTGCGTCCCAACCCAACCAAGAGCACCGTGCTTCCATCATGGACGACGTTTAAGCAGGAGCTGTTTGGGGCTTTCTTTACCAACTGCGTCAAAAAGAAACTGGAGGACGACTTGAATCACATCCAGCAGGGGAGCAAGACAGTTATGGAATATCAGCGCGGTTTTGTGCGATTGGCGAACTGCGTCCCTTTCGTCATAAGGGACGAAGCCCACAAGGCGCAACTTTTCGTGGATGGTTTACGGAGCGATATCTTCCAAGTGGTACAGGCAGCCGACTTGCACACGTTCCAATAAGTGGTCGACAGGGCCACGGTGGTCGAGCGCGGGTTCGCAGTTACTCGCGCCAAGAGGGAGGCCCCGGTGCGGCACGAGGAAAAGAAGCGGCAACAACCGTACATTGGGGGGGGTTCTTACAGTGGGAACCGACCCCCCAAGCGGTGGAGACCACAGTCAGGAACCCGGAGCGCACCTGCAGGAGGACCGAGGCCGGGGGACAGGCCTTGTGTAATCTGCGGGGGGGCACATCAAGTGCTAGACTGCCCCTAGAGAGTTGATCATTACTTCCGCTGCGGCAAGCAGGGGGACTTCCGCCGCAACTGCCCCCTAACCTTGGGACCAGCCTCCTCTACCGCATCCACGCCTTCTACATAGTTCTCAGGGCGGGGGAAAGCTCCTATGGGGTCGACCTCTAGGCCTCCGGCACCGCGACGCGAGGAGGCAAGGCAACCTCAACCGGGTGGGCGAGTTTATTCAATGACCCACCAAGAGACGGACAGGCCGGAGGACGTGCTTGCAGGTATTACTTCTGTTTCAAATTCCCGAGCTAGAACCCTCTTTGATACCGGAGCAACACACTCGTTCATTTCTTGTGATTACGTGTTTATGCATGACCTTGGGGAGACACCTCTCCAAAGCCGAATGACGGTCCAGACGGCGGGTGGGACACTGGAGGCGACCAGCTTGGTGGCCACCTGCCCAATTATGTTAGGGCGACTGCCTTGCCCTTGGGATTTGGTGGTAATTACCCTGAAGGAGTACGACATTGTATTGGGCATGGATTGGCTCTCAAGATACCAAGCGCTCATCGACTGCGAGAAACGGATGGTGCAACTTCAAGAACCAAGCTTCCCTAAGAATGCGTATTTGGCGTGCAAGAGCATCTCCTTCCCAGCGGTCATCTCAGCGGCACGAGCCAGGAGATTGGTAGAGGGTGGGTGCGTGGCCTACTTGGCGTCGGTGGACATGGCCACCCGACCCTCAGGGGCGCCGTCAGACATCCCGGTGGTAAGGGACTTTCCCGATGTTTTTTCGACGGAACTACCCGGGATGCCCCCCGAGCGAGAGGTGGTTTTCCCGATTGAACTGCTACCGGGCACACAGCCGATTACGAAGGCGCCGTACCGAATGGCTTTCGCAGAGTTGAAGGAGCTTAAGGCGCAGCTGGAGGACCTCTTGGACAAAGGGTTCATCAGACCGAGTGTGTCACCCTGGGGCGCACCGGTACTCTTTGTGCGGAAGAAGGATGGAAGCCTACGACTCTGCATCGACTACAGAGGGATAAACAAAGTTACGGTGAAAAACAAGTACCCCCTGCCCAGAATCGACGATCTCTTCGACCAACTGCGGGGAGCGACGGTCTTCTCAAAGATTGATCTGCAATCGGGCTACCACCAGCTTCGGGTTCGGAACGAGGACATTCCAAGGACCGCCTTCCGGACCCGGTATGGCCACTACGAATTTACGGTTATGCCTTTCGGGCTTACGAACGCCCCCGCCGTCTTCATGGATATGATGAACCGAATTTTCAGGCCCTTCCTAGACCGGTTCGTAGTGGTCTTCATAGACGACATACTGATCTATTCACCCACTGACGAGGAGCACGAGCAACATCTGCAAATGATCCTCCAGACCCTCAGGGACCACGAGTTGTACGCTAAGCTCAAGAAGTGCGAATTCTGGCTACGCGAGGTGGGCTTTTTAGGGCACATGATCTCGGCAAAAGGAATCGCCGTGGATCCCAAGAAGGTGGAATCCGTGACAGCCTGGCAGCCGCCAACTACGGTAACGGAGATCCGCAGTTTCTTGGACCTTGCTGGGTACTACCGACGCTTTGTCGAGGGCTTCTCGAAGATAGCCGCCCCCCTGAACCGGTTGACTAGGAAAGGAGAAAAGTTTGTGTGGTCGACACAATGCCAGGAGAGCTTCGAAGAACTCAAAAGAAGGCTAACCAGGGCACCAATTCTTGTACTACCAACACCCGGAGAGGATTTTGAGGTGTACTGCGACGCATCGAGGATCGGCCTTGGGGGTGTATTGATGCAACAGGGAAAAGTAATAGCCTATGCTTCCAGGCAGCTGAAGGATTAGGAGAAGAATTATCCAACACACAATTTGGAACTGGCTGCAGTGGTCTTTGTTCTGAAGTTATGGAGACACTACCTCTTTGGTGTCCACTGTAACGTTTTATCTGACCACCAAAGCCTTAAGTACCTGTTCACCCAGAAGGAACTAAACTTGCGGCAGAGGCGGTGGCTTGAACTATTGAAGGATTACGATCTAACAATCCAGTACCACCCCGGGAAAGCAAACGTAGTGGCGGACGCTTTGAGCAGGAAGGGGCAACCAGAAGAGACGACGACACGCGCGATAACTGAGCAGAGCACTTTGATCGCGGAATTCTCACGATTGAAGTTGGAGGTGGTACCAATGGGCACAGTTGGACAACTGTTGGCTTTAGTGGTAAAGCCGACGCTGTTCGAGAGAATTCGAGAGGGACAGCAGGCGGACTCGTACTTACAGCTCGTATGAGACAAGATCTCGCCGGATCAGGAAGGTGACTTTTTAGTGGAAGACGACGACACTCTACGGTTTCGCGGGCGGATCTGCGTGCCGGATACCCCGGAATTGAAGGAGGAAATCCTAGCTGAGGCACACCGCGCCCCTTATGCGGCACACCCGGGGGGTACAAAGATGTACAGGGACCTCAAGCAGACTTTCTGGTGGCCCAAGCTGAAGGGGGATGTGACTCATCATGTTGCGCATTGCCTGGTTTGTCAGCAGATAAAGGCAGAGCATCAGCGGCCGGCGGGAAAGCTACAGCCCTTACCGGTACCAGAGTGGAAGTGGGATCAGATCACCATGGACTTCGTCACTGGATTCCCACGTTCACAGCAGGGGCACGACGCAATCTGGGTCATTGTGGACTGGCTAACCAAGTCAGCGCACTTTCTACCCATTCACACAACCTGGACCAGAGAGCGGTTGGCCCAAGTCTACCTCAGCGAGATTGTGAGACTGCATGGAGTGCCGGCATCGATCACATCGGATAGAGACACACGCTTTGTTTCGAAGTTTTGGCAGAGCCTACAGCAGGCCTTGGGGACCAAACTACAGTTCAGCACGGCCTTCCACCCGCAGACGGACGGACAGTCGGAGCGAGTGATCCAGACATTAGAGGACCTGCTGCGAGCCTGTGTGCTAGACTGGGGGGTCGGTTCGGAGCGTTACCTGCCCCTCGTTGAATTCGCCTACAACAACAGCTACCAGGCTAGCATCCAGATGGCACCCTACGAGGCCTTATACGGCAGACGGTGCCGATCCCCGATTTGTTGGGACGACTTAGGAGAACGGAAGTTCTTGGGACCCGACTTGGTGGATGAAACTGAAGAGAAGGTACGCCTTATTAGGAAGCGCCTACTGACCGCCCAGAGTCGGCAAAAGAGCTATGCGGATCGGAGACGCCGCGACCTAGAATTCCTGGTGGGAGAACACGTGTTTCTGCGGGTCTCGCCGTCCAGAGGAATCAAGCGCTTCGGGCTCAAAGGCAAGTTGAGCCCACGGTTTGTGGGGCCGTTCGAGATCCTGGAGCGCATTGGCCCAGTGGCTTACCACCTTGCCCTACCGCCGAACCTCAGCCGGATCCACGACGTGTTCCACGTTTCGATGCTCAAGAAATACCTCCCCGACCCATCGCATGTCCTGGACGTCTCGACACTCGAACTGAAGGAGGACCTAAGCTTCGAGGAAACCCCGGTGCGAATCCTAGCAAGAGAGAGCAAGTCGCTTCGAAACCGAGCCATTCCCTACGTGAAGGTGCTCTGGAGCAACCACGAGGAGCGGGAAGCGACGTGGGAGCTGGAGTCAAAGGTGAGGGAGGGCTACCCCTATCTTTTCACCGCGGACCAGGATTGAGTTTCGGGGACGAAACTCATTTTCAGAGGTGAGTGGTGTAGTACCCGCTGGTTTAAAACGATGTGGTTCTGTTCTTGGGTCTATTTTTGGGTTTTCTTTGCTTCGCGTTCGTTTCAGGGGTCCGGAGGGGGGACTAATATCTCTTTGTTTCCAGGCAGATCGTCGGGGCTCGCGAGTATTTTTAGTCAATAAAGCTCGCGAAACGGAGACCGCCGACGAAATCCGTTTTTGATTCCGACTCCGGAATCTCCCAGAATAAATTCCGGAAGTTTAGTGCGGTTCAGGCGACTTACACAATTACCGAGGAGACCGAACCCTGGTTCGCACCCAAGTCGACTAACTATTTGGCCTTGGAGAATTAGGTTTGGGCTACCCCCACTCTCTTGATTAGCCCGATCCTTTCTTCTATGTTGCGACTGGGGTTGGGATTATTATTTTTCCTCCTTCTTGCCCTGAGCGTAGGTCACAAGGAACGAGGAAGCGGAACCCTTTTCCCAAAAATCCCCTCTTTTCTACCAGCGGAATCGAGGACCAGGCGGAGGTGATCAAGGAGAGGGGGAAACGATCGCTCACCCCAAGGAAATCCGGCAAGCAAGCGCGGGGCGAACCTTTCCTATTCCTCCTTCTCCATCGGCGGATCGGGAACGCCGAGATCGGTGAGTCTTTTGTTTTAATAATTCGTTTCTTTTACTGCACGTATTTCTTGGGTAGGTTGAGGCGGATCATCGCACGAAGGATCGGGACCCTACGGTCGGCCGCACGCCGCCGCCACGGGGGCGCCGCACGGGCCTGGGCACCGCGCGGGGCGCCGCCCGCGCGTGCGGGCTGGGCGCCGCGCGGGCCTGAGCACCGCGCGGGGCGCCGCACGCGCGTGCGGTCTGGGTGTCGCGCAGGCCCGGACACCATGCGGCCACGCCGCCGCCACCGGGTCCGACCGGGCCATCGCCGTTTCCGCGACCGATGGGCGAGGGTCGCGTCCAGCAACGGAAACTGGATTTTCTTTTCTACTGCGCTCGACTTATTGTTGGTGGGTATCTGATTCATCCCGGGGGTCCTTGCAGATCCGGGGAGCGCACCGGGACGCGGAGGGGTTGAGCGGCGGTCATAGCACGTGACAGGTAGGTTTTTCTTTGAGGCTTAGCATAGTGTCAATGTTGTTGGAAGGCTACTAATTACATGTTATCCGTACTAATGCTAACGGTCTCTAGTGTTTGCGATATTATCCTGTATTTTGGTTTCATGCTCGTAGTTGCGACACGCGCACCCGCGGTCTGGCCACCGCAAAGGGTGCTCTTTTTCGGGAAAGCAGTCTTCGACCCGTGTTAACCCATGAGGTGAGGTAGTGGGGGCCCCCGTAGGTGTGGGGTTTGAGGCATAAAAAGGGGGGGGAGAGGTGTGACCCGTCGGGGTAGGTGTCCGACGAGGTCAGGTGCCCCAAGGTGTGAGCGGTGCGATCTGTCGGGGTAGGTGCCCGACGAGATCAAGGTGCATAGGTGCTACAAGTATTACAGGTATTGCAGGTATTCACGTGTTACTCGTCCAGTGAGCCGAGTGGTTGCTCCGGATAGTCTTACAGTTGGGTTTGGCTTTTCTTTCCTGCTTATCATTATTGTTTCGTGTCACTGACTACCCACTCCGTGACAGGTTCTTCCAGCGGTGAGCGGTAGACGACGGTGAGGTCGAGGCAGGAGTGGTCGGGCAGTGAGGAGCCCTAGTCTGTATCTCCTTTACTTTTCCTTGCATTTCATTTGGTACTGTAGACTACGGTGTGGTTCGCGATACCCTTGTGGGGTCGGTGTGGATGTTGATTTCCGGTGTTTTGGATTCGATATTATGGTTCTTTTATTATTCCCGTTCGGCCGTTTTCCAAAGCAAAATAACTAGAAAAGAAAAAGGAACTTCGAAAACTATCTTTCAAAAATATGGGGTCGTGTGGACCCGTTTTCCAAACCATGTGGATTTATGGGATTTCTAAACCGTTTTCAAAACCTCGGGTCGTGTGGACCTGTTTCCAAACCCTGTGGATTTATGGCATCTTTCCAAACCGTTTTCAAAACCTTGGGTCGTGTGGACCTGTTTTCAAAACTGTGAGTTTATCCTTTCAACTTGACTGGCGACGGGCTTTCTATTTAGTTGCAATGTTGGTTGAATGTCGAACTGTTGTGATTAACTGAATGCTTGTGTTGAGATGTTGTAATAGCCGCGACGCCGTGCATATACAGAGGAGACTCTGCCCGATTTTTGAGTAAATCTGTATATGTGGCGAATCTGGGCACGTGCCGGGGAGGACCGAATTTCAAAAAAAAAGGGGGGGTTTCAAACTAACAACTCCTTCTTTTCCGCTGAGCGAGACCCCCGGGGCGTGACAACCCACCTGAAGACGCTAACTGTCCGGAGTCGTATAGCTGAGAAAACCAGGAAAATAACAACTCTATGTCCAACAGGTCCAGCACAGTCCACAATCCCTCCTGGGTACAACATAAGGCTACAGTTATACTTTAATCTAAAAATCTGCCAAGAAAGACAACACTAAAATTTCAGCCGCAAAGATGTGATTATTCCACCTGCTGAAAGTGCTCGAAAAATTCGAAATAAAATATCCCTGCGTTCTTCGTGTCGATAGCTTCGAAACAAGTACCTGCACGCCCAAAACGGAGCCCCGTAGGCCAAGTTACAAATTCCACAGTATCGGTGCGCAAAATCCCAAAACCATCCAACTGTAAACACTTGTACAGAAAAAAGGAAAAGTGTATACCTTCGGAAAGGTCTCCAAAAATTCCAAGAAAAATACCACGATGATCCTCGCGTCGAGTAGATGAAAAAAGTCTATAAGCACGTCCTGATCCGACACTCGTGCGCGGAGATCTCCTCGGATGAAGCTACTGTCCTCACAAATCCTCACAGCAAAACAGGTCCTCAGTGAGCATGGAAGAACTCCTCGAAAAGCGCGAAACCAGGAAATGTGGAAGCAACCAAAATCGTAGCCTTACCTGTTGCGAATCCAACGGCGAAGAAATTGCTCGAAAAGATGGTCGGAGTAGGCCGGGAGAGCTCGTGCACCGAAGAGCGACGAAAGAAACACCGAAGAAAAAGCGTCGCGACGCGCCAAGAAAATAAGAATCTCGAAAAGCGTGCCCCGAAAAATCACCAAACTCTGCAGATGGAAGCTACACTGCGTGAGGATCAACTTTGCTGAAGAGCTCCAGTCGGTTTGAAGCTCGGAAGTGCCAAAAATCCCAAGGTGAAGCAGGCTCGGGCTATTTATAGGCCGCCAAAAACAAATGGGGAAATTCCCAACAAGTCCTAGTTTTCGGGCGCACCCGAACTTTCGGGCGCCCGAATCCAGGCTCAACGCGGGATTACTGTAGCCGCCCGGAAAATCCTCGTGCCGCCACGTCACCCGCACAGCAAACAGCTGTGCGGGGCGCGCCGGGAGCGGCCACGTGGCCCTCCCGGGGCCCGACGCGTGTCCCGCACAGCAAACAGCTGTGCGGGGCGCGCGAGCTGGCGCCGCGTGGCACCTACCCGGTCAAACCGGGTAGGTGGCGTCCGCCAGTGGCAGGGCGACACGCGTCCCCTGCCACTGTCGCGGTCACACGTGCGGGCAGGCGCCGCACTGGCCGCCTGCCACGCACGCGCCCCGAGGCGCCCGGCCGCGACCCCGTGTGCCACGCCTCGTGAGCCAGCGAATGGCGTGACGACACATGTCCCTTGCACCCGGTCCACGCACCCAAATTCAGTTCCGTGGACCGCGCCGCGTGCACCGACCAACCGGGGGCCGCCACGTGTCCCCCGCCCCGGTCCATGCACCGCCGCGCAAAACCCGTAGACCGCGCATCACGAGCCCGCCAATCAGGCGGCGCCACGTGTCCATGCACCGGGTCTGTGCACCCAGCCGTGCCCCTCTGTGGACCGAGCGCTGCGGACCGGCCCAATCACAAGCCGCCACGTGGCAGCCAGCGGTCCACGGCTCCTCCCATGCACCGAAATTCAGCGAAAACTTCCGGGAGTCCGTTTTTGGGCATCCGGACTCAGAATCAAACAAGCAAATAGCCGTTTTCAAGCGTTTTTCCGCGCTGAATCCAAATCCATCCTCTGTTTGGCCCAAAACAATTTAAAAAATTCGGCAAATGTAGCCGAAGGCCAATCCAGCTGTGGATATCACACAGGGTCCATCTGTGGCATCTCTTTGATGCACTATGGGCCAGATACACCAACACTAGGTGTTCTACACCACGGTACATGGGAGAAGCTACACGGGGGTCAGGGTCCCCACAAATAGGGTTGTAAACAATGGTTGAAGGTGGAAACATCAACAGACCCCCGTTCTTCGATAGAACAAATTATGCCTACTGGAAAGTACGGATGAAAGCCTTTTCAATTTCCATCGACGAACCGATGTGGCAATCTATCGAGTTAGGATGGTCAAATCCAACTGAAGTTATTGTTGATGTTCACACCATCAAACCTAGGTCGAAATGGACCAAGGAAGAGATTGACTTATCTTCTTACAATGGCAAAGGAATTAACGCTTTATTTAATGCTTTGTCTCAAACCGAATCCTCTCGCGTCTCGGCATGTGAGACTGTGAAAGAAATCTGGGATGTTCTTCAAGTTACACATGAGGGAACAAACCTTGTGAAGATTCAAAAGCTGCAAATGCTTACGAGCAAGTTTGACACTATTTTCATGGCAGAAAATGAATCATTCACAGACTACTATACACGATTGCAAGACATCGTGAATACATGTGCTAACTTGGGAGAGAAAATTTTAGAATTTAAAATTGTAAGAAAGATTTTAAGGACTCTTCCTTAAAGATTTCGTTCCAAGGTTACGGCCATTGAAACAATTAAACACCAGGACGAAATCCGTGTAGAAGAATTAGTTGGTTCATTACAAACTTATGAAATGACATTTCCTACTAACTATTATTCTGGAAAAGCATCCTCTTCTAAGTCTTCAGGTGTTGCGTTGAAAACAACAAAAGAAGAAGACACGGATTCATCCTCCTCAGACGACAACGAGAACCTATCTATGGAGGATTTCGAGAAGCAGCTTGCTCTCTTGACCAGAAAATTTCGCCGGAACTTTCGAAGGGGTAATTCAAGTAAAACTCCATCCTTCGAAAAGTCAAAGAAAGGCAAAGGTTTTTCAAGCCACAAGTCAAGGAAGCAAGAGAGTTTTTCAAAGGATAAGAAAAACTCGGAGGGACAAGTCCAATGCTTCAAGTGCCGAGGATACAGCCACATCTCAACGGAGTGTCCCAATAAGATCCGTCAAAGAAGAAAGCGATGCAAGCCGTCACTTGGGATGAGGTATGTTTAACTAATTATTTTTGGTGATCCGAATACTTCTTATAGTGTAGAAACACTTGGATGAATTTTTAATTGCATAAAAATAAAAAACTGGACATGGGACATGTTCAGGATCCGGATCAGGCACTTCGATCCGGATCCCGAAGGGTGTTAGTTCATATGCAAATTCAATCCGGATCGTAGCCTCTTTTGATCCGGATCCCGAACACTGGTTTTTACCGAAATATATGAACGATCCGGATCGGGCATTTCAATCCGGATCCCGAACATTGGTGTTTGGTGAATTGTATGAACGATCCGGATTAGGCACTTCGATCCGGATCCCGAACCTTTGTTTTTCTGGAAACTGTCTGTCTCGTTACTGCAATCCGGATCGCCGAAATCCGATCCGGATCGCCGTCCTGAAAAATTCCAGAAAAGGTTAGTTTTTTATTCTTATCCTCTTCCAACGGTTTCTAACCTATATATAGACCCTTTAATTCATCTTTGAGGGTACGACGCAAAAAGCAAAAAATACGACCGAAATAGAAAAATCCACATATAGAGAAGAAAGGAAATACTAGATTTAATTCTATGTTTCTTCATCTATATTATTAATTTGATTCTAGGTTTTCCAAACTCAGATTTTGAGTAGAATCAAATTAATGAATACTTAGATGGTATTTCCGATCTATTTCTAATCTATTTATTCGGCGGATCATCACCACCCTAAAAACAACGATTTTCCCAAAATCGGCGCGTGCCCTCGCGTGGCCTTGTGGATTCAAGGTGCAACCGCTCTCGTGGATTCGGAGCGAGGTACGTTCGTGGATTCGAAGCGTGCTACTGGGTGAAGACCGTGGATTCGGTCGGACGTCGTGGAGTCGACGTTGGACGCCGTGGATTCGGCGTTGGATGCAGATCGTGGATTCGAGAAGCGTTGCAGAGCGAGCGGAGAAGATCAACTAGGAGCGTATGGAAAAAGGTTGAGTCGTCTGTGAGTACGGTATATCACCTTTGTACGTGTTATAATTCTAGTGGATTTCACCGTGTTATCGGTCCCTTGGTTTTTTACTCCGGTTTGGAGTTTTCCACGTAAAAATCTCTGCGTGTTATTTATTTTTCCGCATTGGATTTTATATCGCAAAGATTTTTGAGTGTTTATTGTTTACACCTATTCACCCCCCTCTATGTGTCTTTTCCCCTATTTGGATCCAATTATATATAACCCAACAAGTGGTATCAGAGCGGGAATAGGGTTGTAAACAATGGTTGAAGGTGGAAACATCAACAGACCCCCGTTCTTCGATGGAACAAATTATGCCTAATGGAAAGTACGGATGAAAGCCTTCTTAATTTCCATCGACGAACGGGTGTGGCAATCAATTGAATTAGGATGGTCTAATCCAACTGAAATTCTTGCTGATGTTCGCACCATCAAACCTAGGTCGAAATGGACCAAGGAAGAGATAGATTCTTCTTCTTACAATGGCAAAGGGATTAATGCTCTATTTAATGCTTTGTCTCAAACTGAGTTCTCTCGCGTCTCGGCATGTGAGACAGCGAAATAAATCTGGGATGTTCTTCAAGTTACACATGAGGGAACTAACCTTGTGAAGATTCAGAAACTGCAAATGCTTACGAGCAAGTTTGACTCTATTTTCATGGTAGAAAATGAATCGTTCACAGACTATTACACACGATTGCAAGACATCGTAAACTCATGTGCTAACTTAGGAGAGAAGATTCCAGAATTTAAAGTTGTAAGAAAAATATTAAGAACTCTTCCTGAAAGATTTCAATCCAAGGTTACGGCCATTGAAACTATTAAACACCCGGACGAAATCCGTGTAGAAGAATTAGTTGGTTCTTTACAAACATATGAAATGACATTTCCTACTAACTATTCTTCGGGAAAAGCATTCTCTTCTAAGTCTTCAAGTTTAGCATTGAAAACAACAAAAGAAGAAGACACAGATTCATCCTCCTAAGACGATGACGTAAACCTATCTATGGAGGACTTTGAGAAGCAGCTCGCTCTCTTGACAAGAAGATTTCTGTCACGCCTCGGGGGTTTGTTTTTTTCTTTTTTTTTTTCTTTTTTTTTTTTTCTTTTCAAAAGAGACTTCTCTTCCCCGGTGCGTGCCTAGACCCGCCGCACATACAGGATCTCTCTTCAAACGGACAGAGTCTCCCCTGTATGTGCACGGCGTAGCGTTTAGTACATCTCCCAAACATTCACAACCATTCAATCACATCGGTTACTAACATACAACTAGCATTCAAGTTGTTAAAGCGCATGGCCGATCAATTTGAAAAGGATAAATCCACAGATTTAAAAGAGCGCCCACTCGGCGCTTATGTTTTGAAAACGAGTTTCACAATCAGCATAAATCCACAAGGTTTTGAAAACGGTGCGCACACGACACCCAAGTTTTGAAATCCATTTCGCAATCCATAAATCCACAGGGTTTTGAAACCAGTGCCCACACGACACTTAGATTTTAAAAACGATTTTCGCAATCTTTTCTTTGGTTTAGTTTTCTTTTTCCTTTTTCAAATGGCCAACAGAAATAGAAGAAATAGTAATGCATAAAAGGATAACTAAATGCAACTCATACCGACATCCACGTCGACCCCACGAGGGTATCGAGAACCTCACACACGACTACAAAGTAAATGAAATGCAAGAATAAAAGAAGAAATACAGTCCAGGGTTCCCAGCAACCCAGAAGCTCCTGCCCCGTCCTCACCGTCGCCTACCTCTCCCCCCATCTGGTCCCTGTCACGAAGTGGGAAGTCAGTGACGGAGAAAAAATAGTGAAGCAGGAAAATACAGTAAAACAAACCGTGAAGATAACCGGAGCAACCACCCTCGCAAGAGGGAACGATAACCTGTACACCTGTATCCTGCCATACCCGGCCGCGCCGGACTACCAAACCGGCGGCCGTACCGTACCTGTAACACCCGACCGCGTCGGACAACTAAACCGACGGGTCGCACCGCTCGCACCTCGGCGCCTCAAACCCCACAACTAATAAGGGGCCCCACTACGTCACCTCGTGGGTATACACGGGTCTATAGACCACTTTTCCGAAAAAGCGCACCCTTGCGGTGGCCAAACCGCGGGTGCGCGTGTCGCAGCCTCGAGCACAGGAACCGTGAAGCAATATACATATATGTGAAACAATATGTAAAAACATCCAAGTGTAGGAGCCATATGAAGTGCCATATATATATTAGAGCGAGAGAACAGTAAAACTATAAATGATTAGTTGATGCTTTCCCTCAATGTTCTAACCCAAGCTTGAGATTCATATAAAATTTAGAACCTTCTTTCTATATCCCCTTTTTTTTTCTTTATTATAACAGTCGGCACAATCAAACGAGTAATGTCGACCACCCTTCGATCTTTAACCCAAGTACGCACAAGGTTGACCCCACCCAACAAGATACAATTTAATATTAGAACTTAAAACAAAAACCCACCTCAAACACGAAGAAAGAGACGTGTGGAAATTCCGACAGAAAAACCCTCACCGCGCGCCCGAACAGCTGTAACACAAATTCATTCGTCAAAAACATCGTCGCGGTTTAAAACACTCAAAAACGGGGCGAACCGGGCTAAAAACGGAGCTCCTGGGCCCTTTTTCTGAAAGTGGGTGTACGGGCCCATACGTGGACCGGGTCCACGACGGCGGCAGCAAAGGCGTGGGCCGGGAGCACGCGGCGCGGTGGACCAGCGCCGTCTTGGGCCGGGCCGCGCACGGGTGCGGGCGCGCACCGGGTCCAGGCCCCGCTGCTGCTGTGGCGTACGCCGGGTGCACGCCCGGGCGTGCACCGCGCGACCTGGCGCACCGGCCCGTGCACCGGGTCCGCGTCCCCGGGCCGGGCCGGCGTGCGCCGGGTGCACGCCGGCCCGGTGGACCGCGCGGCCTGGCGCACAGCTCTGTGCGCCGGGTCTGCGGCCCCGGGCCGGAGCGACGTGCACCGGGTGCACCCGGACGGGTGGACCACGGCCAGAAAACCCCAACATTGCGTCCGTTTTCGGCTCCGATCGCGACCCCGCGATCACGGCGGCTTCGGCGATGACCCCGTGAACACGGTGACGGCGGCGGCGGCCTCCCGTTTAACCACGGCGGCGGCGGCCTCCCGTTTGGTCCCCGAAATCGCCTCGCACGCGGCACGAGACCCCCGACAATTCAAGGGATTTCCCTCCCCTTGCCCGAAACAAGAACCGACACAAGAAACGAAACAAGAAACGAAACAAGAAGGCGAAAGCACGGCTCACCTTGTTTCCGTCGGCGCCGGGCGAAGGAGAGGGATCGTCCTTTTTGCGCTCGTCGGATCTTGCGGGGAGGCGATCAATCTCCTCCTTCTCCTCGTCAAGATTCCGGCTCTCGCGTCGCCTCGGTACGGGTGGGGAAAGGCTTGGGGTTTTCACGCGTGCGAAAGGGGAAAAGAAAGGAGCGGGGGACCCTAATCCCCCCCCTTGGAGTTTAAGTCAGTTGTTTGGGTGCAGCCGACGGGGATTTGGTTCCCCAAACCCCTAAATTAAACCACATTAAATTAGATTAACATCGATCAAATAGAAATTAAATTGAGTCGAGTTAAACTAGTTTAAATCCAATTAAATTAAATTAAATCAAGTTTAATTAAATCCGGGTCTGGTTTACCTCAGCGAAGGCGTGCTGACCCTTCGAACATCAACAACTTCAGGAATTTATTCCGGGAGCTTCCGGGGTCGGAAAACTGATCCGATCGCGCCGCCGGTCTTCGTTTCGTGGGCTTTATTCTCTAAAAATACCCGCGAGCCCCGACGGCCTGCCCAAAACGACGCGAGAAAAAAAACGTACCCCGGACCCCTTAGCCGAAAAGCGGTTCGAAATAAATTCACAGGTAAGACCAAAAGGGAAGTAAACCCGCGGTTATTACAATTTCGCCGAAACTTTCGAAGGGGTAACTCAAGCAAAACTCCATCCTTCGTAAAGTCGAAGAAAGGCAAAGGTTCTTCAAGTTTCAAACCAAGAAAACAAGAGGGTTTTTCTATGGATAAGAAAAGCTCAGAAGGACAAGTCCAATACTTCAAGTGCCGAGGGTACGGCCATATCTCAACGGAGTGTCCCAATAAGAATCCGTCAAAGAAGAAAGCGATGCAAGCCGTCACTTGGGATGACACCTCATCGTCAAATGAGTCATCGTCAAGTGATGAAGAAGATAACGCAATGGCGTTCCACGCGTCCACATCTTCACCCTTCATGTGCATAATGGCTAGTACATCCGAGTCATTGTCCGACTCCATTGTTGAAAAAATTGTAACGGACGATGAATTGGATAATTCAGAAGGTGAAGACTTTGCTCTTGCCTACGATAAGCTCTTGAGGGATTCAAAGAAACTGGCAAAGCAAAACAAGAGTTTGAGAGGGAGATTGCAGGATCTCGAAGAAGAAGCAAAAAGGGCATCTTCTCTCTCAAACGCTCTTGAAGTGGAAAGGGATAATCTGATTAAAATAAATGTTTCCCTTCAAGAGTCCAATGAGCAACTCGAGAAGAATTATGTAGATATGGTGAACAAAGCGAATTACTTCTTGAAGCTCAACGGCGAGGCTCGACAGGAGAAATTGGAAATCACAGAGACCATTCTCAAACTCAAGGATGACTTACAGCGATTTTCATCAGGAAGGAGTAAGTTGGATAAGCTTTTTGGTCTTGGTCAATCAAACAAATTCGGCCTCGGATACAACCGAACTAAAGACAATTTTAGTTCGGTTGGGACAGTCTTTGTGCCCCAGTCGGTATCTCCTCCTCCGACACTGGAATTGACGACAAACAACGACAACAAACCTACTTCCCCCTCTTTGGAATCGTCAAGCACTAAGGTATGTTTTCGTTGTGGTATTGCAGGGCACATAAGGAGAAATTGCAAGATGGGAGCCAAACGCTCAACTCAAGCACTTCTTGCAACGACTACCAAAAGGGTGATTCCTCGGAAATCAAATGCAAATTATTCGAAGGAAAAGAGCCTCGATAGTTCATCAAACAAGACGACGACATCAAGGAAAAGCAATGGATCAAACAAGATGCTTTCACCAAAGGTATCGACCTCACAATCATTTCCGACGTACACCAAAACTCGAAAGGTTTGGGTACGCAAAGGTGAAATCTTCCCTTGTCTTGTTACAAATATTTCCTTGCATGTATATGATAATTCGTCTTGGTATCTGGATAGCGGTTGTTCCCGTCACATGACCGGTGACAAAAACTGCTTTCAAAATTTTGAGAAAATCTCCGGAGGACTTGTAGTTTTCGGAGACGGTCAGTCTTCCAAAATTGTTGGAAAAGGAACAGTAGCTATTCCAGATGGCCCGATTCTGAATAATGTGTTATTTGTTGATGGCCTTAAGACTAACCTCATAAGTATCAGTCAACTTTGTGACAATGGTTATTCAGTTAATTTTTCATCTGTTGAATGCATTGTAACTGATAAGGACCATATTTTCTTTTTAAAGGGGGTTAGATCTGAAAACAATTGTTATGTTGTTCCCAATAAAATTTCTGAAAATTGTAACTTAGCCTCTTTGAATAATGAAACACTTTGGCATGAAAAGCTAGGTCACATAAATTTTAAGGAACTTGCTAGAATTTCAAACAAAGACGTGGTCAAGGGGGTTCCAAAACTTTCACTTAAACAAAACATTGTGTGTGGTGGTTGTCAAAAGGGAAAACAATCCAGGACTGCACACAAGAACTTGAACCACGTTGGTACTAATCGGCCCTTAGAATTATTGCATATGGATCTTATGGGGCCGACACGTCAACCATCCTTGGGAGGTAAATGGTATATTTTCTTATTGGTTGATGATTTCTCTAGATACTCATGGGTAGCATTTTTAAAAGAGAAAGCTGATACTTTTGATTCTTTTCACGAGATTTGCCTTCGTATTATGATTGAAAAGAATGAAAAGATCATTCGTGTTAGAAGTGATAGAGGTGGAGAATTCATAAATTCGAAATTCATTGATTTTTGCACTTCGAATGGCATTAAACATGAATTCTCAGCACCCTATACACCTCAACAGAATGGTGTAGTCGAGCGCAAAAACAGGGTTGTACAAGAGATGGCACGTGTTATGCTTCATAGCCGGAATTTACCGTTATATTTTTGGGCTGAAGCTGTGAACACTGCAATCTATGTTATTAATCGAGTTTATTTGCGCTCGGGAACTTTAAATACACCATATGAACTATGGTTTTGTAGAAAACCAAACATCAAATATTTTCGTATCTTTGGGAGTCGGTGTTACAATTTACGTGACCGCGAAAATCTTGGAAAATTTGACTCTCGAAGTGACGAAGGGATTTTCATGCGTTATTCTACAAATAGTAGAGCATATCGGGTATTTAACTTGGAATCTAAAACGATTGTAGAATCCATAAATGTTAAAGTAGACGAAGCTTTCCACTTTGCATCTGATAAATCTACCCCTGATATCTCTCTTGATGATGATACTCCTGTAAATGCATCTTCTCATGATAATACTTCCAATATTAATGATGCATCTAATGGTTCTTCAAGTTTATCTGATGTGCAGGAATCATCTCATGTACCTCCGAGTACTCCATTACCTCAAACGTTACGCATCTCCAAGGATCATCCTGAATCAAACATTATTGGAGACCCACAAGAAGGAGTCAAAACTCGGAGGCAGTTGGTTTGTGGATTCGCTTGTTACGTTTCCATGATCGAACCAAAGAACGTCGATGAAGCTCTTCAGGATGACTACTGGATTGAAGCAATGCAGGAAGAGCTCCATCAGTTTGAACGAAACGAAGTCTGGGAATTAACGACGCCTCCGATGCAACACAATGTGAACGGTACTAAATGGATTTTCAAGAACAAGAAAAATGAGGATGGTACCATCATCAGGAACAAAGCACATTTAGTTGCTCAAGGCTACTCTCAAATAGAAGGTATAGACTTTGATGAAACGTTCGCCCCTGTAGCTAGACTCGAGTCCATTCGTATCTTATTCGCTATTGCTTGTCACTTTAAAATAAAACTCTTTCAAATGGACGTTAAGAGCGCGTTTTTAAATGGGTTTTTAAATGAGGAAGTTTATGTGGCTCAACCGAAAGGTTTTGTAGACTGTAAACTACCTAACCATATTTTTTGTTTGAAAAAGGCTCTTTACGATTTAAAACAAGCACCGCGAGCGTGGTACGAAAGGTTGACAAAGCACCTTTTGGAGAAGGGCTATACTCGAGGGGGAGCAGACAGGACTCTCTTTGTGAAGCATTATCAAAATAACTTCATTGTTGCACAAATCTATGTCGATGACATTGTATTTGGAGCAACAAAGGATAATGATGCTTCTAAATTCGCAGAAACCATGGAAAGCGAATTTGAGATGTCTATGATGGGCGAACTGACATACTTTCTTGGATTGCAAGTGAAACAAAATGGCGAAGGTATCCATCTATGTCAATCCAAGTATGCAAAGGAGTTGGTAAAGAAATTCGGATTAGAAGATTCTAAAGATTTTTCTACTCCTATGGGAACTAGCAATAAAGAATTAGGAAGTGAATCTCTTAGTGATAGTGTAGACGAGAAACTCTATCGAAGTATGATTGGAAGTCTACTCTACCTCACAGCTAGTCGCCCGGACATATCCTTTAGTGTTGGGATCTGCGCGAGATATCAGTCAGCACCAAAGGAGGATCACCTGAAAGCGGTGAAACGGATCATCCGGTACGTCAAAGGAACTGTAACTTCGGAATTTGGTATCCTATGGAAACAAGTCTTGACATTATAGGATATTCAGATGCCGATTGGGCAGGATCAGTGGATGATCGGAAAAGTACGAGTAGTGCATGTTTTTATCTTGGCCATTGTCTTGTTGCATGGCATAGTAAAAAGCAAAACTGCATTGCACTCTCGACTGCTGAAGCGGAATATGTCTCAGCGGGTAGTTGTTCAACTCAACTCATTTGGATGAAAAGCGTGTTGAGCGACTTCCGGATTTCAGCAACTTCGGTAACTGTTTTATGTGACAACACTAGTGCTATAAACATTTCAAAAAACCCTGTGTTGCACTCAAGAACAAAACACATTGAACTTAGATATCATTTTCTTAGAGAGCTAGTTGAATCAAATATTCTTCAAATTTCCTACATTTCAACTGAAGATCAATTAGCTGACTTTTTAACAAAACCTTTGGATCAAAAACGTTTTATTCATTTGCGTAAAGCAATTGGAATGCTTTCCTTGAAATAACCTCTTTTTGAAACTCTTATTTAGGTTAGGTTTTGTTTTTGTGTTTTTGTTCATTATCTATGCTTAGACATAGAACATTAATTGAGCATATGTCTTATTGACTTTAGTAGCATCTTTTCGTTTATTTAGATTTATTATGCTTTGGATATCATAATAATTCATTTGATGCAATGATCATTTATGTGAATTAAATTATCTTTGTTTTGATCAAAGTCAATTTCTCTCTCAATGATCTCTTGGTATAGTTTTTATCTTATTTGACTATTTAGTCAAGTATGAAATCGAGATCAATAGTTGGTTGAATACTTTATATCTTAAATAATTGATAGCCAATTGAGGGGGAGTCAAAGAAATGTAATATGCTCAAAAGATGTGGAAAGAGTTACATCCCAATGAGGAGTGTGAAAAGTACCACCACATGGAGGAAAGAGCTACCACCTCAGTCGTCCGAGTACTGTGTGCAGCTACCACATGTATACCAAGCAAGGTTTTTCAAGTTTGATTAAATAAAATGCATGTTGAAATACTTGACTCTGTCAAAATTTCAAGGTTGGTATAAGGTGGGAATTTTAATGAAAGATGCTCAAAGAGCCACTCTCTTCAATAAATTGACTAGATATAATATGTAACTTATCTGGGATTTCAAACATCTATTGATCTTGGTATTTCATTTTCTTTACAAAATTGATGATTTGATAAAGGCATTACTCATAAGATCAAGTTAGATGTAATTGAAGTTGTTCAACTTTAAGGGATTTAATTTTTATAAATCTTCATTTCATTATTTGGCTATTATTGATAGATTTAGTATAATCTATTTCTTTTGATATGAAATAATGATTTTTGGTTAAAGTTGATACACAAAAGTGCTTACAATCTTTTTCTGGATTTTCTAGAATTTTTCTGAATTTTTCTGAAGAAAAAGTTGGAGCCGATCCAGATTGGACAAGCCGATCCGGATCCCGAACGCAGGTATTCTCTGCGGGTAGCCGATCCGGATCAGATTCACGAACTAATCCGGATCGCTGCTAGGGTTTTATATAGAACAAAAGGAGTTTGATTTCTTTTTACTTCAATCTTTTGTTCCAAAGTCTCCAGAGCTTCTCTCTCTAGAATTCATCCGTCTTGGAAGCTTACAAACTCAAGTTCTTCGATTTTAAGTAAGTTTTATTGATCAAAATCTCGGTTTTTCACAGATTTTCATGTTCTTCCTCAAAACGTGATGATATTTCTGTATTTTTTTCGTTTTGGATTAGTTTTTGATCAAATTTCTTTTGAAATAAGAACTCTAGGTAGATTAGTTTTGATTATATGCTAGGTATTCTCATGATAAACGGATTTTTTGGCCTTCGATTTTAAAAATTTCGGTTTTAGGGCATATAATGGGAATTTTCCAAAATCATGCGATTGATCTATTTTTAAAATTCTTTTTGCAAAACTAATTTGATTCTTAGTCTCTCTACACGATAATGATTGTTTGGGTACAATCTTTCAAATTTTTGAAAAATTGACAATTTTTCGTGTTCTTGAGTTGTTGCCCACAGGTTTCTCTTCTCTCACAAAGGACAGCAGCAATGGTGATCACTTGGGTTGTATTTCTTCTGGCTGCTATGGTTCATACAAGAGATACTATCAAGCCCAAGAAGGCTAAGAAGGCGAAGAAAACAAAGGATGATTCCGATACGGACTCTGAGACGGAATCGATCGATTGGGATGATTTATTGATAGAAGCAACTGCTCCTACTGCTTCGAAAGGAAAAGCGCCTGCAGAAACATCAAAGGCAAAGGCTCCACCTACTGCTGCTGAAAAGGGAAAAGCTCCAATGGAAGAAACTCCTGTGAAAACAAAAAAAAAAAGTATTGCCCGCAAGAGAGGGAGTGCTCGAGGAATTTCCATTGAGGAACAAGTTGCTAGCCAGCCTCCTCCACAAGACTTTATCAGCTCAGCAAGGATCAAGGATTTTGAGAACAGGGAATGCATTGGCGAAAGACATGTCAATGTCAAAGCCTTGAAGGAACGATCTCCACTATTTGGGACTCTGTATGACCAGACAGGTCTTGCTCCCATTTGCAATTTCCCCGAGACCACTGGGTATTGTCTCCATTCTGTAAGAATGTTTTATCAAAATGCTTCAAGTCTAGTTGATCAGGAGGACGGACGTCGGGAATTTCACACATTGGTTAAAAATGTCAAGATCAAAGTCACACCTCAACTAATTGGAGAGGTGTTAGGGATAAAGGCCAGAGCTGATGGCCCTAATTATTTGAAGAGTCAAATCTTCTCCACCAACTCCTGGAGAGTGGTAGTTGATAGAATTTGTCTTCCAGATACTCTGTCGACAGGAAATTCCGTCTTTTCAAAAGAGCTTCGACCAGAGTATCGCTACGTGAACTTTATTGTGTGCTATAACATCCTTCCAAATATGAATACAAAGGTTCTTCGGTGGGATAGGATGTTATTCCTTTATCTTCTTGGAAACCCCACAGCGGCAATGGGAGCAAACTTAAACATTCCTTACCTCATCTGGTCAAGGATGGCACGCTATGTGGAACATGCTCACCCCTCAGAGAGACTTCCCTTTCCAATGATCATTATGCGCATTTTTCGAAAATTTACAGTTGACACTAGTGCGAGTTCCTACATGCACAGTCTAGGAACGATCAATGAAATGACTATTGTAAAGTCTCTCTCAACAAAACAAGATGAGCCCCCATCACCTCCTCACCGACGAAGAGCACAACCACAAGCAAGCACCTCTGCACCGGCAGCAACACCTCCAGTCCCACCAGCACATGCAGCACAACAAGCACCGTCTTCAACTTCCGATGATGCATCGGTCACCTCAATCTATAAAGAACAAAAGCGTCTCTCCGACGAGCAAGAACGCATATCTAACAAGTTTGTTGAGGTAACAGAGAATCTTAGAGAGGTTAAGAAAGAACAATCTTCAATGAACAAGAGGATAAAGAAAATCTTTCAAATACTCGGGTGTGTTAGTTCCGAAGAATCTGAATAATTTTTTAACTTATCTTTCTCTTGTGCAGGTTTCTAGTCTTAGTCTTAGTTTTCATATTATCTGAACTTTTTAACTCTCCTTATTATCCTTGTAATTTTGGCTAACTTTGTGACAAAAAGGGGGAGAGAGAAACGAACAATGATACAATGATATGTGAACTCTGAACTTTGAACGATGAAGGTAAGTATCACAACTTGTGTTTTTCTTTTGTGATTGAATGCATGCCTCGACTAACTATTCGATTAACTATTTGGGCATGTAATATAACTAACAAGTTGATGTTGACTAACAATTTTGTGACATTTGGATTTTGAATGCATAGAAGATGTGTTGGTTTTTTAACTATGATCCAATTACATATCTGAATGTATAAATGTCATGGTAAGTATAAATGAGTATAAACTTCATCTCTGTGTGTGGTTTTTGGATGACATAAAATTCTTGAGG
The DNA here is from genome assembly GCA_029204045.2 of Tillandsia leiboldiana. NCBI lineage: Eukaryota > Viridiplantae > Streptophyta > Magnoliopsida > Poales > Bromeliaceae > Tillandsia > Tillandsia leiboldiana. Next base: position 15,072 of record JAQNDB010001677.1, on the reverse strand, counting down.
TATCTAACGATTTCTTTTGCAGAGAGCACAGATGTCTAAGTCTAGAGTCTGTTTTAGGAGTTTAACTCATGTATCTATTTTATTTTGGATCTCCATTGTAAATTTTTGTTGTATGGTGATAGCAACAAAAATATCTTTTTAAATTTGTGACGCCCCACTTCCCAGGGGGTCACCCATCCTAGAACTACTCTAGCTCTAGCACGCTTAACTCTCATGTTCCTCTTGGATCTTGCTACCATCCAAAATGCTATAGCCGGGTTAGAGATTTAGTCCTATTATATCATTTATATAGAGGACTAATCGAAATTCCGGGGGTGTCACATTCTTCCCCCCTTTAAGCCCTGACGTCCACGTCAGGCTCAAGCACACTCACAAGCACCAGGCGATGTGAGACTCGTCTCGCTAGCCTTAGCCGACCTTGTGAGGAGCTGCACTCCACTCACAACGGTCATTAGCCGGGGAGCCTCGCTCTACCCGCTATGTAACCCTGGCTCAGCCGAGACTCATCTCACATTTCCGGCTGGTGAATGGCTCTGATACCAACTGTGACGCCCCACTTCCCAGGGGGTCACCCATCCTAGAACTACTCTAGCTCTAGCACGCTTAACTCTCATGTTCCTCTTGGATCTTTCTACCATCCAAAATGCTATAGCCGGGTTAGAGATTTAGTCCTATTATATCATTTATATAGAGGACTAATCGAAATTCCGGGGGTGTCTCATTTGGGCAGCTGCCCCATGCGCAGGGGCTGCTGCTGGCAGCTGCTGCTGCCTTGTGCAGCGGCAGCTGGCCCAGCAGCAACTGCAGCAGCTGCTGCTTGCAGTAGCAGCTGCAGCTGATGCTGCTGCTGCTTGCTTGCGCAGCAGCAGCAGCAGCAGCTGACCTCCCCCCCCCATTTTTTTTCTTGCCAAGAAGAAGGAGAAGAGAGAGAGAGGGGAAACTCATACCTGTCTTCTTCTTCTCCTCTTGTTCTTCTTCTTTCTTTCCTCTTTCTTCTTCTTTCTTTCCTCTTTCTTCTTCTTCTTCTCTCCTTCTTCTTCTTTCTTCGTTTCCTTTCTTCTTCTTCCTTCGTTTCCTGCCCAGCTGAGAGAGGGAGAGAGAGAAGGTGGTTTCAAATGAGGGAGAGAGAGAGCATTAAATGCCTCTGCAGGGGTGGTTGGGGAGAAGAGGTGATTTTACCAAAATGCCCCAACTAACAATTAAATTTCCAAAATTGCCCCTGTTTCCTTTAGTTTTTCCCCTGCAGTGAGCAAATTCGGATACCCCTCTTTCTCCGCATTTTGCCGTCAACAGGAAGATCGAAAATAAAATTTTTCTTCTCCCATTTACTCTACAAATTTTTCTTAAACTTTCCACGATTTTGTTTAAATTTTTGGACTAGTCTAAGCCCTCGAAAGAGAGCCCCAAAAAAGCTTCGCGATAAACTGCACTGTCAAAAACTGCAGTTTCAGAATTTACGAAGCATTTTTCTTCGCTTCGTTCTCCAATTTTTCCTTAATCGCTCACCTAGGTTTTTCACCCCTTTTACTCAGAAAGCTTTTGTGAGACACCCCACGATTTATTTTAAATTTTTGGGCCAATCTAAGCCTTCGAAAGAGAGCCCCGAAAAAGCTTCGCAATAAACTGCACTGTCAAAAACTGCAGTTTCAGAATTTACGAAGCATTTTTCTTCGCTTCGTTCTCCAATTTTTCCCTAATCGCTCACCTAGGTTTTTCACCCCTTTTACTCAGAAAACTTTTGTGAGACACCCCACGATTTCTTTTAAATTTTTGGGCCACTCTAAGCCTCCGAAACAGGGCTCCAAAAATGCTTCGTGATTACGAATTTCAGAAATTCCAGAATTTGCTAAGTCGTTGGGGTTCAAGTCACTTTTCGACCCGATACCCTTCGCGTCAGCCCGAAACACACCGAACTCGACTGTAATCATATTTAAAACATGTTACAAGTCTTCTCGCCGCATTTCGCCATTTTGCGAATTCGGCGAACGTGGGTCTACCTTTTACAAGCTTGAAGCTTCGATTTCCAACTACAACTCACTTTTCGACTCGATGACTTTTGTATCGATTCGAAATGCTTCCAACTCACTTGTAATCACATTTGAAATGTGTTACAAGTATTTTTGCTGAATTTCGTCTTTTCGCGGAAATCGATGTACTACACTCTCCCCTATTTTGAATAAACCATAATTTAGCACTTTTCTCCGAATCCAATAAAAATAGTATTTCATGTCATTTTTATTTATATTATTTATATACCATAAATCTGGTACATTACAAAATTTTCTTGAGTGGATTTGTGTTTTGTCACGAAACCGCCAAAGGGGGAGATTGTTACGGAATTTGAGTTGGCGTATTTCGTGAATTCGGTTAAGTCTTGAAGATTGAAGATAAAGAAGGTTGGATCATATAACTCAATCTCAAGAAAGAAGAATTCAAAAGGATCAGGTATGTTTAACTAATTATTTTTGGTGATCCGAATACTTCTTATAGTGTAGAAACACTTGGATGAATTTTTAATTGCATAAAAATCAAAAACTGGACATGGGACATGTTCAGGATCCGGATCAGGCACTTCGATCCGGATCTCGAAGGGTGTTAGTTAACACGCAAATTCAATCCGGATCGTAGCCTCTTTTGATCCGGATCCCGAACACTGGTTTTTACCGAAATATATGAACGATCCGGATCAGGCATTTCAATCCGGATCCCGAACATTGGTGTTTGGTGAATTGTATGAACGATCCGAATCAGGCACTTCGATCCGGATCCCGAACCTTTGTTTTTCTGGAAACTGTCTGTCTCGTTACTGCAATCCGGATCGCCGAAATCCGATCCGGATCGCCGTCCTGAAAAATTCCAGAAAAGGTTAGTTTTTGATTCTTATCCTCTTCCAACGGTTTCTAACCTATATATAGACCCTTTAATTCATCTTTGAGGGTACGACGCAAAAAGCGAAAAATACGACCGAAATAGAAAAATCCACAAATAGAGAAGGAAATACTAGATTTAATTCTATGTTTCTTCATCTATATTATTAATTTGATTCTAGGTTTTCCATACTCAGATTTTGAGTAGAATCAAATTAATGAATACTTAGATGGTATTTCCGATCTATTTCTAATCTAAGTATTCGGCGGATCATCACCACCCAAAAAACAACGATTTTTCCAAAATCGGCACGTGGACTCGCGTGGCCTTGTGGATTCAAGGTGCAACCGCTCTCGCGGATTCGGAGCGAGGTACGTTCATGGATTCGAAGCGTGCTACTGGGTGAAAACCGTGGATTCGGTCGGACGTCGTGGAGTCGAAGTTGGACGCCGTGGATTCGGCGTTGGACGCAGATCGTGGATTCGAGAAGCGTTGCGGAGCGAGCGGAGAAGATCAACTAGGAGCGTATGGAAAAAGGTTGAGTCGTCTGTGAGTACGGTATATCACCTTTGTACGTGTTATAATTCTAGTGGATTTCACCGTGTTAACGGTCCCGTGGTTTTTTACTCCGGTTTGGAGTTTTCCACGTAAAAATCTCTGCGTGTTATTTATTTTTCCGCATTGGGTTTTATATCGCAAAGATTTTTGAGTGTTTATTGTTTACACCTATTCACCCCCCTCTAGGTGTTTTTTCCCCTATTTAGATCCAATTCTATATAACCCAACAATCCAAACTTCTTAACCTTCAATCTTCAAGACTCAATACTTTCACGAAATGCGCCAAAACAAAATCCTTAACAATCTCCCCCTTTGGCGGTTTCGTGACGAAACACAAATCCACTTAAGAAAATTCAAAAAGATATTTTTGTTGCTATCACCATACAACAAAAATTTACAATGGAGATCCAAAATTAAATACATGAGATAAACTCCTAAAACAGACTCTAGACTTAGATATCTGCACTCTCTACAAAAAGAAATCATTCTTGACAAAAGAGATCATTAGATACCTCAAGAATATTTTGTCACGCCCCGAGTTTAAATAAACCAGCGTCTAAATTTTTTTTTTTTTTTTTTTTTTTTTTTTTTTTGAAATCAGAGTTTAAAACCAGCCAGGGCGCAACAGACCGCCACATATATAGAAGAGTCCCAATCCCACTGGGGATTGAGCCCTTTTCTATATATGCACGGCTCACTTGGCATACAACCAGAGTACTAACTACGTACATCTACTAAGCAAGATTAAATTACAACATCAATAACTTCTCAATTACATTGCATTACATTTGATACAACAAACAATTAAATACTTGATCTTATCGGCTGTCCAGGGTCAAGCTCTATCTCGTGATCTCACCAACTCGTCCCGACATCTCAACACCCGCTCGACCTGAAAAACAGTCACCCGAGGGTGTGAGACACACCGGAGTGTATCCCAGTGGGCACGACGAGCCGAGAAATAGCAGATCGTACCTACTGGTATACAATGCTAGAGGATAGTAATAGATCAGGGGTTAGGGTAAAGCAGATATATAACTGGTGCTGTAAAGAAAGTAAAACTCATAATCTGGGTACAAGCATAGGAGATAATTTTAGCAGAATTTAAAACATGTATCAGGATAATCAACACATCAAGGAGTTAGGACAATCAGCCAGATAACAATGGAACTATAATCAGAGGCATCACATAGAATCATATAGAGCAACTTAACAACTCATGCATCAAATAGATGAAAACGCAAAGACCCAATCACAAGCTACCATATTGGCCTTCACAAGACCTCAGGCAAGGCTGCCCTCTTGGCACCACCTGGTTGACATTCCCCAAACTAGGGTCACGGGTTGCCTCAGCTAACCACTTTACCGGTAAAGAACATCGCTACGGGTAGCAAATCCGCTGATATTCGTGAAGTACAACGGTGCGGGCGAATCATATGCAAATGCTCAAGCTCACGGTCCACTGACCGGGTAATCGGCAACAAGCCGGGAAATCCCCACTGGGATGCAATGACAAGATCAACTGAAACTCAACACTTATGCAGGAACACTCAGCAATAAATCTCAACTCATATGCAAGATCAAGGGAAATATCTCTCAACAGAAGCTCACAGATAATCTCAACTCAACCACACAAACCAACCAAATGATACAAAACTTAAACACATATTTTAAGAAAACTATTTTGAAAAGTTCAAACCTCGAAGAGCATTGCCCTTGTCCTATCAAACAAGAACAGACTCTGGCGACACTACGAAGCTTGGGTTTAGGTCCAAACCTCGCAGAGCAGTGCCTTTGTCCTATCAAACAAGAACAGACTCCGGCGACCCTACGAAGCGGGGTAAAACCTCAGTTAAATAAATCTATGTGCTCAGAGATGTATCATTTGATCAGCAGAACAAACAGGCTCACTAATCGACCATGAAAATGTCCGAGTAAAAGTATAAATGCTAGAGGTGCTATGGACAATCATGTAAGGCAAAATAGAACAGATAACAGGCATAGATCAGGCAGATAGCAGATATAATATAATCAAAGAAAGGCAGGCTCAAAGTAATGTTTAAGCTATCAAAAACAGGGGTCCAATCCAGTATCGCGCCCCAGAGGGCCGAACTGATAAAACCCGGACCGAAGATAACCCACCTGTAAATGCGTAGGCAATTAATCTGTAATCCTCTAAATGCTCAACTCCAGGTGCAAACTGAATCAACCTGGATCAAAAATCACCAATCAGGGATCAATTCAGTCCCGCTAACTCTAACCTAAGCCCAGATCAACTTAAAACCCTCTTAGTTATTCTAATTGTAACCCAGATACCGTGAAATCGACGATTTTGCCGATTCTCGGACTGTCATCCGATTTCCGCTCAACGAAAGCCGATGGATTCCCAACGAAAAGCTTAGGAATCATTTAAACATTTTACTAACCAGTACACATTGTCTATTTTGCATTAAAACCCCTAAAGTTTCCAAAAATTACACTTTAGTGCCTTTTGAGCACTGTTTTCGCTCGTTCTTTCAACTGGAAAATCATTTTAACATTCCGTCACTTCCAGCAGGTTACTTATGTCTTGCTGAACACCGTGCTCACCAATTCGCAGCAGCACGGTGCCCGAGGAAAACTTCGGGTCATAAAAACTCTCTCTAACATAGCCCAAAATGAATTTTTGTTTCTCCGAGACTTCAAACACTGTTTCTAACGCGAGCATCGCGTTCAGTGACCCCAAAATAGCCAGGAATGCACTGTCGCGGCTTCGCTAACAGCCTAGAATAAGGTTTTGTTCCAACATTATTGTTTTATGTTGATTCTACTATATCTTTTAATTTAAACTTCAAACCAGCAAACTTTGTATATGAAAAGGTCTTTAAATATTGCAAGGATCACAGGGCTCACCTTAATTGCACCCCAGATCTGTTGGATCAAGAAGATCCATTATCATGCAAACATACAAGTTCATCTTGCTCCAACTTTTATTCCACACAGAATCCTTTTGATCTGAGGTGAGCATCAAGCTCAGGGGATCATTAGAAGCAAGTTTCATATTTACAGTTTTATCAAATTCCCATTATTTCTTCATTCATGCATTTATACAAACACTTGGTGGGCATGACTCACACACACAATCACAAGCACAATCCGAATTGGGTTCTCTGTGGTTTCTGCACCTGGGCCTAACCAAGATGCACCAAACCACTCTAAAGAGTATTTGGAGCATTTTACATTAACCTAGGTGCAGGTCTGCACCAAGAGTTGGCCGAGCCCGCGAAGAAGATGGAGCTCCTTTTCTTGAAAATCGTGATCATTCAACAGGAGGTTCTGGGATCAAAATAAAAGCACAAGCAGGTGCTATTTACCTCACTGAGACTTCCCATGCATGTGGCTGGCCCCGGGGTGCGGCGGCGGCGGCGGGGAGCAAAGCTCGGTTTGGAGCTTCACCCCGTTAATGGCGGATTTTGATAGAAGCATTATGAAGCTCTCTAACTTGCATGGATAGACTCCTTGTGGTCCCAGCAAGCTTCCCGACCAACTCACCCCGGCCGGAGATGGCCTGAGCGCCGGCGGCCGCAACTTGGTGCAAATTCGAACCCAACTCGGCCGCGCCTTCCTCGGCTTGCATGGGAGCCATGCAACAGCATGGTTGGGATCCTCTTGGTCCCAACAAGGATTCTGGGCAGGTGGCCGGCGTCGGAGAGGCTCGCCGGCGCCGGAGCACGAGGCTCGGCCGAGTGCAACAAAAAGCCCGAACTAGGGCATAAAACTGCCATTAATTGGTTCAACCATACTCCACCAAATTTGGTGGAGTTGGTCCTCTCCTCCTACAGTCCAAGCACCTAAATTTTGGGCCGTTTTGGTGCAAGGGGTGCTGAGTTCCCTCGAGGCGGAGGAAAACTAGGTTTCCGGCGACCCATTGTGGCCGCCGGCCAACCGTGGTGCATGGGGGCTCGGGGATTTGCTGGGATGATGCTTAGGGCCAAGGAAACCGACTGCACGTGGTCTAGAGGGCTAACATACACTGGTTCGAAACCCTCACCTTGGCCGAGCTCGGGGAAGAAGGAGGAAGCCGGTTATCTTCTTCTTCTTCTTCTTCGCGCCTCCTCGGACAGCACCTAGGGAGGTCCACCGACACCAAGGAAGTCCCCCAGAGCACTCTAGATCAAAGCTTGGAGGAGTTTGGTTCAACTTCCCTTCTTTCTCTCCTTCTCTATCTCTCTCGGTTTGGGAAAAGCAATGAAGGTGTTCTTTGGCTCCCCCTTCACTCCGGGCTCGGTTTTAAGGATAGCAGGGAACCAAAGGACACGAGTGGAGCAGTTACAAGAAGTCTAAGAGGCAATATAGAGTTTAGTAAAAGATTCTTAAACCCAAAAACCCCCAAGCTCCATTCACACCGAAACACAAAGCTCCGAGATCCTCTTATTAGGTGCAAAATGCCCAAAACCCCTTATGGTTACAAGCCCTAGCACTTAGGCACATAAAATATTACCTTTTGTTTAGAAATTGTTGCATTTTGATCACTTTCTACGCATTTCGAGACAATCCGGTCGCCGTTTTGCGAAACAGACTTCGCCACGACGTTCGGCTCGTCGAGACCTGTCAGGTAGCGTATTTGTTTGGTTCGTTCGACGCCCGGATTAAAAGTCGTTCCATAAGGTTCGACTCAATATAACGCGTGGCACGCACTTCGATGCACCCGGGTCGCCAAACGCGAAATCCGACAGTGCCATTGTGCTCAGAACGTCGAAATTAGCTAGGATCCATTACTCATACTCCTATGTTAAAATTCTAGATAGTGGTTCGACCATTCATGATCACAAGGAGTTAAAAATTCAAAGGTTACTATTCACTTAAGTCGCGGGGCCCACTTTTTGATTTCTGATTTCTGGAAGATCCGACCGTCGGATCGAAAATATATGAATATGAAACTTCTATGTTTCGACGAAACGATCGCAATGGTGATCTCGGATTTTCCAGATCAGACCCCGATCAAAAGTCGATATCTCTGGGCCCACTATTGACCCACTATCTCTCCATTTTTGCCAAAATTGACAAATTTTAAATATTTAAAGGCAAACAGAGACTTTTAAATTCTAGATTTCTACATCACCCACAACTTTTAAAAAGTTTCATCCCCGAAACTTAACAAAACATACTTTAAAAGTTTTCTAAAACACCCAAAATATCAGTTTTCTAAGTATTAACTTATTACATCATTGTTTCAACATTTCAAGCTCCCGATGGGCCTTCCCCTGACGGCTCGCCATGCTGTGTCAGAGCATAGACCCGTCCTCCCGTCACTTGGCGGGGTCCCTCAGTTTGGCGCGATGAAGGACGACTTGAGGCAGCCACGCTCTGGGTTGGCGCTGGAGGTCGGGCAGCAAGAGGTGGCACAGCCAATGCTGGTGGGTTCGCAGCAGATCTCCGCGGGCAGTTAGCAGAGATATGGCCAGGCTGACCACAATTATAGCATCTTCCGTGGTGCAGGTCGCAAGTCATGGGTTGATGATCTGCCCCGCAGAAGACGCAAGGCCTCGCCCTATGTTGTCGATTGAAAGTCCGAGAACCACTGGCTTGGTTCTGATTTCCTTGGGGTCTAGGGGGTCTTCTATTTGATCCAGATGATCCCTCCCCATTTCCAGCGAACTGTCGCTTCATCCCTTTTCCTTTATCCATCGCTGCCCGCTCAGCCCGGGAGATTTTTAATTCAGCCTCAATGGCAAGGCAGCGCTCGATGCATTCGTCGTAGTCGGTGATCAAATGTGAAGACAACTGACGACGGATCTCGGGTCGCAGGCCTTGAGTGAATAATCTAACCTTGCGACGCTCGTCCTGCACCGCTTGTGGCACCAGGTCAGCAATTTTCGTAAATTCTTCTTCGTACTCCCTCAGGGTGTGGTCTCCTTGGCGCATGTTTTCCAAGTCCCGCTCCAATGCTTCTCGTGCTGTCTCCTTTTGGTAGCGGTGGTACAGAGCCACCCTAAATTGCTCCCAGGTAGGCTTAGGTGCATCAGAAGCAAAATTGTGGCGTTGGTAGCGCAGCCACCACATGCTTGCGCTGACACCGAGGCAATGTACCCCCAGTGTCACCTTGTCTTGCTCCTAAGTGTCCAAATCTCTAAACAGCTTTTCCATGTGGTTTAGCCATTCTTCAAGGGCCCAGGGGTCCTTTTCACGGCCTGAGAATTCTTGGGGCTTGAATTTATTAAACTCCAGCAGGACTCCCCTGACTCTTGATCTTTCTTCCTTGTACGTTGCTCTGGCAGCTTCCAGGGCCGCAGGATTGTTAGGATTGTTACCCCCTGCCACCCCGGGAGCATCCACAGTTGCAGCAACGGCTTCAGATGCAGCCGATTCAGCCGGTGGTACTGATGCAGGAGGAACAGGAGGTCCCTCAGTCGCAGAGGCTGGTGCTGCAGGTGGTGCAGGTGCAGCAGGAACATTGGCCTCCCGCTGCATGTACTGTTGTATCATTGCAGCCATTTGAGCCAACTGATCCTCGAATCTTTGCATTCTGTCGGGGATCTCTGGGCCCCCACTTTCAGCAGTTGCTTGGGCAGCCCCCCGACCCATGCCAGTCCCTTGACCACCACCAGCACCACGCCGAGTGCGAGCCATAACTGCAATAGTTAATAATTTACTTTAGTACGGTCAACCCACAACTTCTGTTTTGACCTATCAGGCTTAGAACACTACCCAGCGCTCTCTCGTAACACGAGTCATCCTAGGGTTCGTTCCTAGCCAAACCTAGACATTGCGTTTCCTATTTCTCTGATACCATCTAATCTGTCACGCCCCGAGTTTAAATAAACCAGCGTCTAAATTTTTTTTTTTTTTTTTTTTTTTTTTTTTTTTGAAATCAGAGTTTAAAACCAGCCAGGGCGCAACAGACCGCCACATATATAGAAGAGTCCCAATCCCACTAGGGATTGAGCCCTTTTCTATATATGCACGGCTCACTTGGCATACAACCAGAGTACTAACTACGTACATCTACTAAGCAAGATTAAATTACAACATCAATAACTTCTCAATTACATTGCATTACATTTGATACAACAAACAATTAAATACTTGATCTTATCGGCTGTCCAGGGTCAAGCTCTATCTCGTGATCTCACCAACTCGTCCCGACATCTCAACACCCGCTCGACCTGAAAACAGTCACCCGAGGGTGTGAGACATACCGGAGTGTATCCCAGTGGGCACGACGAGCCGAGAAATAGCAGATCGTACCTACTGGTATACAATGCTAGAGGATAGTAATAGATCAGGGGTTAGGGTAAAGCAGATATATAACTGGTGCTGTAAAGAAAGTAAAACTCATAATCTGGGTACAAGCATAGGAGATAATTTTAGCAGAATTTAAAACATGTATCAGGATAATCAACACATCAAGGAGTTAGGACAATCAGCAAGATAACAATGGAACTATAATCAGAGGCATCACATAGAATCATATAGAGCAACTTAACAACTCATGCATCAAATAGATGAAAACGCAAAGACCCAATCACAAGCTACCATATTGGCCTTCACAAGACCTCAGGCAAGGCTGCCCTCTTGGCACCACCTGGTTGACATTCCCCAAACTAGGGTCACGGGTTGCCTCAGCTAACCACTTTACCGGTAAAGAACATCGCTACGGGTAGCAAATCCGCTGATATTCGTGAAGTACAACGGTGCGGGCGAATCATATGCAAATGCTCAAGCTCACGGTCCACTGACCGGGTAATCGGCAACAAGCCGGGAAATCCCCACTGGGATGCAATGACAAGATCAACTGAAACTCAACACTTATGCAGGAACACTCAGCAATAAATCTCAACTCATATGCAAGATCAAGGCAAATATCTCTCAACAGAAGCTCACAGATAATCTCAACTCAACCACACAAACCAACCAAATGATACAAAACTTAAACACATATTTTAAGAAAACTGTTTTGAAAAGTCCAAACCTCGAAGAGCATTGCCCTTGTCCTATCAAACAAGAACAGACTCAGGCGACACTACGAAGCTTGGGTTTAGGTCCAAACCTCGCAGAGCAGTGCCTTTGTCCTATCAAACAAGAACAGACTCCGGCGACCCTACGAAGCGGGGTAAAACCTCAGTTAAATAAATCTATGTGCTCAGAGATGTATCATTTGATCAGCAGAACAAACAGGCTCACTAATCGACCATGAAAATGTCCGAGTAAAAGTATAAATGCTAGAGGTGCTATGGACAATCATGTAAGGCAAAATAGAACAGATAACAGGCATAGATCAGGCAGATAGCAGATATAATATAATCAAAGAAAGGCAGGCTCAAAGTAATGTTTAAGCTATCAAAAACAGGGGTCCAATCCAGTATCGCGCCCCAGAGGGCCGAACTGATAAAACCCGGACCGAAGATAACCCACCTGTCAATGCGCAGGCAATTAATCTGTAATCCCTCTAAATGCTCAACTCCAGGTGCAAACTGAATCAACCTGGATCAAAAATCACCAATCAGGGATCAATTCAGTCCCGCTAACTCTAACCTAAGCCCAGATCAACTTAAAACCCTCTTAGTTATTCTAATTGTAACCCAGATACCGTGAAATCGACGATTTTGCCGATTCTCGGACTGTCATCCGATTTCCGCTCAACGGAAAGCCGATGGATTCCCAACGAAAAGCTTAGGAATCATTTAAACATTTTACTAACCAGTACACATTGTCTATTTTGCATTAAACCCCTAAAGTTTCCAAAAATTACACTTTAGTGCCTTTTGAGCACTGTTTTCGCTCGTTCTTTCAACTGGAAAATCATTTTAACATTCCGTCACTTCCAGCAGGTTACTTATGTCTTGCTGAACACCGTTTTCACCAATTTGCGCAGCACGGTGCCCGAGGAAAACTTCGGGTCATAAAAACTCTCTCTAACATAGCCCAAAATGAATTTTGTTTCTCCGAGACTTCAAACACTGTTTCTAACGCGAGCATCGCGTTCAGTGACCACAAAAATAGCCAGGAATGCACTGTCGCAGCTTCGCTAACAGCCTAGAATAAGGTTTTGTTTCAACATTATTGTTTATGTTGATTCTACTATATCTTTTAATTTAAACTTCAAACCAGCAAACTTTGTATATGAAAAGGTCTTTCAATATTGCAAGGATCACAGGGCTCACCTTAATTGCAGCCCAGATCTGTTGGATCAAGAAGATCCATTATCATGCAAACATACAAGTTCATCTTGCTCCAACTTTTATTTCACACAGAATCCTTTTGATCTGAGGTGAGCATCAAGCTCAGGGGATCATTATAAGCAAGTTTCATATTTACAGTTTTATCAAATTCCCATTATTTCTTCATTCATGCATTTATACAAACACTTGGTGGGCATGACTCACACACACAATCACAAGCACAATCCGAATTGGGTTCTCTGTGGTTCTGCACCTGGGCCTAACCAGATGGACCAAACCACTCTAAAGAGTTATTTGGAGCATTTTTACATTAACCTAGGTGCAGGTCCTGCCCAAGATTTGGCCGGCCCGCGAAGAAGATGGAGCTCCTTTTCTTTGAAAATCGTGATCATTCAACAGGAGGTTCTGGGATCAAAATAAGCACAAGCAGGTGCTATTTACCTCACTGAGACTTCCCATGCATGTGGCTGGCCCCGGGGTGCGGCGGCGGCGGCGGGGGAGCAAAGCTCGGTTTGGAGCTTCACCCCGTAATGGCGGATTTTGATAGAAGCATTATGAAGCTCTCTAACTTGCATGGATAGACTCCTTGTGGTCCCAGAAGCTTCCCGACCAACTCTCACCGGCCGGAGATGGCCGGAGCGCCGGCGCCGCCACTTGGTGCAAATTCGAACCCAACTCGGCCGCGCGGGCTTCCTCGGCTTGCATGGGAGCCCTGCAACCGCATGGTTGGGATCCTCTTGGTCCCCAACAAGGATTCTGGGCAGGTGGTGCCGTCGTCGGAGAGGCTCGCCGGCGCCGAGCACGAGGCTCGGCCGAGTGCAAACAAAACAGCCCGAACTATGGCATAAAACTGCCATTAATTGGTTTCACCATACTCCACAAATTTGGTGAGTTGGTCCTTTCATCCCTACAGTCCAAGCACCTAAATTTTGGGCCGTTTTGTGGGGCAAGGGGTGCGGAGTTCCCCGAGGCGGAGGAACACTAGTGTTTCCGGCGACCCATTGTGGCCGCCGCCAACCGTTGGTGCATGGGGGCCTCGGGGGGATTGGCCTGGTTGGATGATGCTTTAGGGCCAAGGAAACCAACTTCGCCGTGGTCTAAGGGGCTAACTACACCCGGTTTTTCGAAACCTCACCTTGGCCGAGCTCGGGGAATAAGGAGGAAGCCGTTTATCTTCTTCTTCTTCTTCTTCGCGCGCCTCCTCGGACAGCACCTAGGGAGGGTCCACCGACACCAAGGAAGTCCCCCCAGAGCACTCAGATCAAAGCTTGGGAGGAGTTTGGTTTCAAACTTCCCTTCTTTCTCTCCTTCTCTATCTCTCCTCGGTTTGGAAAAAGCCTTGAAGGTGTTCTTTGGCTCCCCTTCACTCCGGCTCGTTTTTTAAGGATAGCAGGAACCAAAGGACACGAGTGGAGCAGTTTTACAGAAGTCCTAAGGGCAATTATAGAGTTTAATAAAAGATTCCTTTAAACCAAAAAACCCCCCAAGCTCCATTCACACCTAAACACAAAGCTCCGAGATCCTCTTATTAGGTGCAAAATGCCCAAAACCCCTTAGTGGTTACAAGCCCCCTAGCACTTAGGCACATAAAATATTACCTTTTTTGTTTTTAGAAATTGTTGCATTTTGGATCACTTTCTACGCATTTCGAGACAACCGGTCGCCGTTTTGCGAAACAGACTTCGCCACGACGTCCGGCTCGTCGAGACCTGTCAGGTAGCTATTTGTTTGGTTCGTTCGACGCCCGGATTAAAAGGCGTTCCATAAGGTTCGACGTCAAGTAAACGCGTGGGGCACGCACTTCGATGCACCCGTGTCGCCAAACGCGAAATCCTACAGTACCATTGCGCTCCAGAACGTCGAAATTAGCTAGGATCCATTACTCATACTCCTATGTTAAAATTCTAGATAGTGGTTCGACCATTCATGATCACAGGAGTTAAAAATTCAAAGGTTACTATTCACTTAAGTCGCGCTGGGCCCACTTTTTGATTTCTGATTTCTGGAAATCCGACCGTCGGATCGAAATATATGAATATGAAACTTCTATGTTTCGACGAAACGATCGCAATGGTGATCTCAGATTTTTTTCCAGATCGACCGACCCGATCAAAAAGTCAATATCTCTGGGCCCAACTATTGACCCACATATCTCTCATTTTTGCCAAAATTGACAAATTTAAATATTTTAAAGGCAAACAGAGACTTGATTTTTTCAATTCTAGATTTTCGACATATTTAGCAAATTCAAAACCAGTAACAAAGATAGAGTTTAATACTCACCATGAACTTTGTAAACACATTCAGATATGTAATAAGCTCAACAATCAAACATCGACATATCTTCTAAGCTATGAAATTCCAAATGTTCCAAATAATTTCGTTAGTAAAGCTAAACAACTTGTTAAATATAACATGCGCCAAATAGTTTAGTCGGCATGAGTTGTCGAGACCAATGCATGCAGTCACAATACAAAACCAAAGT
>JAQNDB010001676.1:0-46134 GCA_029204045.2 Tillandsia leiboldiana | reverse complement strand
GGGCCGGGCATGTGCCCACCTGGTACTCGGCCAGGGGCAATGCATACACGGGCTTGCTCGGCCAGTGGAAAGTATCCAGCTGGTACTCAGCCCGTGATAATTTATCATCTGGTAGGTACCGGCAGCGAAATTATCCATGGGTAACTCGGCCCAGTGATTAATTGATCCATCTGGTTACTCGGGGCCCAGCGATAATTATCCATCTGGTAACTCGGCCAGTGATAATTATCCATCTGGTAACTCGGCCAGCGATAATATCCATCTGTAAATCGGCCAGTGATAATTATCCATCTGGTAACTCGGCCAGGATAATTATCCATCTGGTAACTCGGCCAGGATAATTATCCATCTGGTAACTCGGCCAGTGATAATTATCCATCTGGTAACTCGGCCAGAGATAATTATCCATCTTGGAACTCGGCCAGTGATAATTATCCATCTGGTAACTCGGCCAGTGATAATTATCCATCTGGTAACTCGGCCAGCGATAATTATCCATCTGGTAACTCGGCCAGTGATAATTATCCATCGGTACTCGGCCAGCGATAATTATCCATGGGTAACTCGGCCAGCGATAATTATCCATCTGGTAACTCGGCCAGTGATAATTATCCATCTGGTAACTCGGCCAGTGATAATTATCCATCTGGTTAACTCGGCCAGTGATAATTATCCATCTGGTAACTCGGCCAGTGATAATTATCCATCTGGTAACTCGGCCAGTGATAATTATCCATCTGGAACTCGGCAGTGATAATTATCCATCTGGTAACTCGGCCAGGAAAATCCTCCTGGTAACTCAGCCAGGGAAAAACGCCCTCCTGGCAACTCAGCCAGGGAAAACGCCCCTCTGGTAACTCAGCCAGGGAAAAACCTCTGGTAACTCAGCCAGGGAAAATGCCCCTCTGGCAACTCAGCCAGGGAAAAACACCCTCCTGGTAACTCAGCCAGGGAAATGCCCTCCTGGCAACTCAGCCAGGGAGAATGCCTTCCTGGTAACTCAGCCAGGGAAAAAACACCTCCTGGTAAATCAGCCAGGGAAAATCCCACCTGGTGACTCAGCCAGGGAAAAACGCCCTCCTGGTAACTCAGCCAGGGAAAACGCCTCCTGGTAACTCAGCCTGGGAAAATGCCCTCCTGGTGACTCAGAGCCAGGGAAAACGCCCTCCTGGTAACTCAGCCAGGGAAAAGCCCTCTGGTAACTCAGCCAGGGGAAAATGCCCTCTGGTGACTCAGCCAGGGAAAATGCCCTCCTGGTAACTCAGCCAGGGAAAATGCCCTCCTGGTGACTCAGCCAGGCGGGGTGTGTCCTTTTCATAACACGATGTCTCAGGGTATCGCAACCCACTGCAAAACAACAAATGTCAGGACACAACAAGCATACGACCCAATCCAGCGAAAGTCTAAGACATGTAATCCATTCCATAGCATTATGTTGTCTGCAACCAACATATCGATTAGGAGAATAAAACATGCCAAACTCTCATCCCGTCTCTTGGGAGTGGTAAAAACTCAATCAGGGACTCTCGCTATAAGTCACGACTCTCAGGTAGTCATCTAATGTCAACCACAAGCCTAGGGTTTCTAAGTCCACCACGACCTACAACCTAGGCTCTGATACCACTCTAATCTGTCACGCCCCGGGGTGGAAATGCCACCGGGCTCGCCAACAGATCCGCCATCTGTACGGAAACTGCCGTACAGACGAAGCGTCTAACCTTGCAGGAAGAATCAACTACAGTATACAGATATCAGAGAGCTGAAAGTAGACTACTAAAACTGAAGTCCAAAACTGTACAACTGAAAATAATACAATATCCATCTCCCCAAATACTATCATAAACAAAGTCCTCTGATACAAAACTCAAAGGGAGGTATCTCCAATGAATACATCAGTGTACAGACTCTCGATACAAGAATATCCTCACTACAACAGTCTCTCAAACTGTAAAATAAAGTACAACTCTATACCTCACAACAAAGGTCTCTCAACAGAGGAAAAAGAAGAAAGCTAATCTACTGAAGCTCTCATCCGAAGGGGTACCGCTACACTCCAATGACGGGTAGGGAACTAGCTCGCGACTCCCTCGCCTCGGTCAGAAGGATCAGCAACTGGAGCAACAGGAACAGGAGGAGAAGTTCCTGGGGAAAAAGACACCACGACGGGTGTGAGAACTACTTCCCACAGTGGTTTCAGTGGGTACCGTCAACAAGCCCAACGGTCTGCCCACTAAGTCTACTAGAGGCAAAAGATAACAGGCAAAGAAATCTGAAAGAAAAGCTGGAACTACTCTACAGCTACCATGCCTCTACCTAGACACTCAAAAGTGGAACAGATTAAAGTAAAAGAGACCACTCGCACCCAAGGTGCTCAATCGACCCAACGAAAACTGACTACCTCAAAGGTCCAGCCAAGCCTGCGCCCGTCGACTAGGAACGCTCCTGCCCACTACCACACATCCGCATGAGGACGGGATTTACGTGGGGCGTCCTGTCCTACTAACTCATCCCTTGCGCAAAACTGCCTCAACAGGCCCATCGTTGCCTCAACTGCAGAAAAATGCCTAACAGGCCAACCATCGTATCCACAGCGGCATCTCAGGACGCGACTCCAACTGAGTAGAACGGCGCGGCATAGAGTATCAAACATTGGCATATGCAGGCTAGTCAAAATCCACGCTCACTCTCAGAACGGTAGGGCTCAAGATCCCCAAATACCTCGCACAACAGTCGGAGCACTCTCGACGACTCAGCTGCTCGGCTAACTCGAAACACGAGACACTAGCCTCTCCAACGGCTCGCAGCACAAGGCTCACTGGCTGGAGATACTCCACAGCCAGGAACGACCACAACTCAGGGTAACAAAAACGGTCGGACAACACTCAACGACCTGGGACCACCGCCAACCCCAACGGTTCCCAACAAGACGGACCGGAAGATACTCGACGGCCCGGGACTGCCGTCTGCGCGTCGGCTCCCTCCACGACGGCACAACAGGGAAAAAGACCTCCCGGGACTACCGTTTACCCAAACGGCTCCCGGCACAGATAAGCAACCCAGTACAACTACCAGACTCCACTCTGCTCCCAGGCAAGAGTGTAAAAGCATCCCACACTAAAAGCAAGTCCCGACCTCTCGGCCCACTACCCAGGCGAGAAAACACTATGTCAGGGATGAAGGAACAGTGTGGATGTCTAAGCATAAATAACCCTAGCCCAAGTGAGGGTTTTCTACTAGTCTGGTTACACATACAACATATGACGGGGGGCTAGGTCAAGTTCCAAGATAAACTACATTAACAGATAATAAAGGGATAGCCATTCCAACAATCTAGCATGCTACACAAGGAAATAAACTATCATGCATAGTCCTACATCAATAGAATTAATGTACATTCCATAAAAATATGGAGATAAGGCCACCCACCTCGATTTGCCACCAATTGCTCGTAGACACTTGCAATTGGCCTCCACGCGATCCGCACGCAAAACGGGGCACGCCGTCGGAGTCCGCACGCAAAACGGAGCACGCCGCCGGAGTCCGCACGCAAAACGGAGCACGCTGCCGGAGTCCGCACCAAAAACGGAGTCTGCACGAGAAACGGTGCACGGCACCGGAGTCCGCACGCAAAACGGTGCACGGTGCCGGAATCCGCACGCAAAACAGAGTCCGCACGCAAAACGGTGCACGGTGCCAGGATCCGCACGCGAAACGGAGTCCGCACGCAAAACGGTGCATGGTGCCGGAGTCCGCACGCAAAACGGTGCACGGTGCCGGAGTCCGCACGCAAAACGGAGTCCGCACGCAAAACGGAGCACGGTGCCGGAGTCCGCACGCAAAAACGGTGCACGGTGCCCAACACAGAAAGGAGCAAGAAGGTCAGTTACAGTCTAAAAGATCGCCCCAAAACTGTACAAAAATACAGTAAAACCAACACACGGGACCTACCCGACTGCGCCGCCGCCGCCGCAACGCCCCATCGGAAGCCTCGCGCTCCACGAGGCCCGCGACGCGAAACGCCATCTCCCACACTCTCCTCCTCACTCTCCCCGTCGCTCGGTTGAGAAGAAAACGAAGAAGGAAAAGAGGTCGCTTGCGCGGGGAAGAAGAAGGAGAGAGAAGAGAAAAGGAGAGAGGCGGGTCCACGGTGCACCGGTCCACGTGCACCGGCCGGTCCACCGCACCCGCCGGGGTGCACCAGGCCCAGGCAAGGAGGTGCGCGGCCACGTGGCCGTATCCCCGCACGCCACGCGGGCGCACAGCTCACGCGCCACACGGGCGCGTGACACGCTGCCGCCCGCAGGCGCGGGACACGGGCGCGTGACACGGGGCGCGCCCACGTGCTCCACGCTGGCGCCAACGGGGGCCGCCACGTGGCGGCCCCTGCGCTGACACGCGCAGGCGCGCGTTCCCAACGCGCGCCAGCTGCGCGCCTTGAGCCGCCTCGGGATCCGCGCTGTCGCCTCGCCTCGGGAAACGTGCCGCGCCGCCTCGAAAAACGTGTAAAATATCCGGGCTCCAAAACAAACAAGTAAATAGTCCATTCTTAGCGATTTCGCACGCTGAATCCAAAAACGATGTCCATTTCTCCAAATTCTCACCTGAAAATTTGCCGAATGCCCACTCGATCCGATTTTCGCGCCGGGTCCATTTTTAAAGTCCGATTTGCCCAATTCCAACTCTAAAAATTCCCGAAGGCGACCGGAGAGGTAAACTTTTATCAGGACTTCACCCGGAGTCTAAATTTGACATCTGATTCGCGCGAAATCACTTCTAAACACCCGACGGGTCCTCCAACATCCCACGGGGTCTCAATTTAAGCCCGAAGTCCACCACTTGTGTCCAAAATGCGCGCAACCCACACAGGCCTCCAGTGATGCAAGCAAATCCCAAATTGCATCACAAATCCATTTCTGGGCCCCCAACACGCGCACCAAACCCCCAACGGCGACCGAAAGCTGCCCAACAACCAGCAACCCTGCGCGGGGGATTCCGGGACCTCACACCCGGGACAGGTTATGCAAGGATATTGTCGAGTGCACGATGAGGAGGGCGGTTGCTCTGGTTTTACTGCGGTTTGCTTTATTTATAGCCCTTGTTGCTTTCGTGCCTTATTTTCTTGTCACTGACTTCCCACTCTGTGACAGGTTCGTCCAGGGACGAGTGATAGGACGACGGTGAGGCCGTGGCAGGAGTACTTTTGGTCCTTCGAGGCCATAGACTGTATGTATCTTATTTTACTCATTTCATTATCTGTTAGTAGTTTACTGTGTGGATTACGATACCCTTGTGGGGTCGATGTGGATGTTGGAATGTCGTTTATTATCTTTGTGAGTGGTTGTTTTGCTTTTCACGTTTGGCCGCTTTCAAACTACAAAAGAAAAAGAAAGCATTTCGAAAACTATTTTTGAAAAATCTGGGTGTCGTGTGGGCACCATTTTAAAAACCCTGTGGATTTATGGATTGCGAAAACCGTTTTGAAAAACCTGGGCGCCGTGTGGGCGCCGTTTTTAAAACTTGTGGATTTATCCTTTCAAAATGTCGGCCCTTTTAATACTTATGAGAAATGGCTGTATGTATCCGACTGTTGAACTAGTGTGGTTAAGCGCGATAGTTGTATGGTTGTTTGTAGTCAGGACGCCGTGCATATACAAAGGAGACTCTGCCCATTCGCAGAGTGAATTTGTATATGCGGCGGGTCTGGGCACGCACCGAGGGAGTTGATTTCAAAAAAAAAAAGTATACGCAAATTCAAACCATTTTCAGTGGTCGTCTTCCGCTTAATGAAACCCCGGGGCGTGACAGATTAAGATGGTATCAGAGAGAAACAGCTTTAACCACAGTAGTCGCTGTCCAACATCCACTGGAGCACATTACCACTGGCTACTAACTAATGAAATGATCAGGGTATATCTGCGTAGAGATGCGAGAGTGCGGGGACTATTGAGTTTCTTTTTCCGATATGGCTCGGGTGGTAGCACAACCCACCGGGTGTTGTTGGTTTGTCGGCCGTCTGTCGGTCATGAGTAACTGGATAGCCGTTTGTCTAAACTTGTACCTTCTGGGTTTTCTGGTGTTAAGTTACAGCGGGTAGTCGGTCGATTCCTTCTGCACCATGGGCAAGGTACGGGTGGGAGTGAGGATTCTTCCCCTATGATTGTTACCCATAGTTCGGCCTTTCACCGTAGACACTGCGACGGTTGTAGAGATCGTCGTGATGGGTTCACGGGGGCTCGTTTTGGGGTCAGAGAGGCCGTACCTCGCTTCGCACAAGGGTGCGTAAGTGGTGACTTTTACTAGGGGGTTTAGCTTTGACGCTGGGTGGTGCGGGGTGGCTCCTTTTAGTGGGGTTGTGGTGGTAAAGCTTTGGGTTGGGTTTCTGTTTTCTGCACAAGTGCGTCGGTTCGGTTGTCTGCTGGTGGGTTGGCGTGTGATCCCTTGAGTGCGTTTAGTGAACCTAGGCAAATTTTGACACGGTTCTTCTCGCTGTTTTCGTTGCTTGTCTTCTTTCGACCCTTTAGATTTCAGATGGATAGTCTTCAGTACCTGGAGGTCTTTGCTGAACGGACCTAGAGCTTAGATTTTCTTCTAGTTGGGAGTGTCACTGTTGGTCTGGAAGTTTACCGCTCGATTAGATGCCCGGTGCTTGGTGGGGCAACGGTTTGGGACCGAGAGTTAGTGGCAATTTAGAGCGTCGCACCCCGTCGGTGCCAGGACGGAAGTAGGACCTTACCTTGTGGGTTTTGTTGCCAGCTTCCCATGACTAAGGCATAGCCTTGAGGCTTGGTTGGGAGCGTTGTGGATTGTGATCTTTGGGGCTGGTGTGAGTCAAGGGGGAATCTGGCGACTACTCGGAGTTTGGTACTGGTCACCTTCGGCTAGGAGGCCCTGTACGCAGCCCTTTCTGTGGGGTAGACCTTGTGGTAGGTCTTAGAGCTGAAACTAACGTTAGTCTTGACCGTCGCCTCGGTAGGATGGATAGTCGGAGCGGGTGGTCCGGGTTGGTGGTTATGTTCCGAGCTTGTGGCCCGTGTTGGTGACGGGTGGAAGTGTCCCGTGTTGGGACGGAGGGGAGCGGTCCGTGTCGGTGACAGGTGAGTTCATTGTTTTCAGGGAGAAGTTATGGTAGTTAGTAACCCAGCCTGTTTTGTTGGCACCTCTCGGAGCCTTGTGAGGGCGTTGTGTGGTTTGTTTTCCTCGTCGTCGGGTTGGATGCTTTGGACTTTTAAAGGATCATTGGTATGCGTTGGGCGGTATGACTGGGGCACCTCGACGCATCGCGAGACTTTGTTGCTGACTGCTCAGCACCGGCTGGGGTGGTGTGCGGACCGGTGGCGTCGTGACTGGGAATTTCGAGTCGGGAGCAGGATACGACGAGGTGCTGGGCATGGACTGGTTCACGAGGTATCCGGCGGATGTATAGCTACTTGGTTTCAGAGAGCCTAGCGACTCGACCCTTTGCGTCGTTCACTGACACCCCCGTGGTAGGGGTTTCTTCTGCCATCCTCCTGACTGAATTGCGGGAATACCCCGGGCGAGAGGTCATCCTATCTTTCGAGCTTCTACCAGACACGCAACCTATCACTTAGGCGCCTTGCGGAATGGCTTTCGCGGAACTGAGGGAATCTAAGGCACAACAAGGAGTTTTTTTGAATAAAGGGTTCATCAGACCGAGTGTGTCGCCTTGGGGCGCACCCGTGCGTTTCGTGCAAAAGAAGAACGGAAGCCTACGCCTACGCATCGACTATAGGGAGATAAACAAAGTTACAGTGAAGAACAAGTCCGGGATTGATGACCTCTCCAATCAACTGCGAGGAGCACTTACGGACTTTTCTCCGGAATCTCAGGGACCAGAAGCTGTTTGCTATGTTTAAGAATGTGAGTTCTGACTTCGCGAAGTGGACTTTTGGGGCACATTGTGTCAGCAACGGGAATCACAGAGAATATGAGCGGAACTGCCCGACATACGATCCGGAACTGGCAGCAGTCATTTTCGTTTTAAAGCTTTGGAGACAACACCTTTTGGAGTTCATCGTGATGTGTTTTCGGATCGCCAGAGTCTTAAGTTTTGTTCACATAGAAGGATCTGATTTTTTGCTGCAGAAGCATTGGTTGGAATTACTGAAGGACTCGGCTTGTCCATTCAGTACCACACCGGGAAAGGCAAGTGTAGTAGCGGATGTTTTGAGCAGGAAAGGCCAAATAGGGGGGGGGGGGGAAATCGATGAGCGCGAGTACTTAGCGGGACCGATATGGTCGCGCGACCTTTTTGTTCCTTGTTGATCAAGCCAACCCTATTAGAGAAACCCTAGAAGGTCAGAAAATGGGCGCACAGATACAGCTTATTCAAGACAAGACCCCCCGGACCACGCGAGCGACTTTTCGGCGAGTGTGAACGACGCAATACGTTTCGAGGGCGGGATTGCGTGCCCGAGCTGCCAGAGTTGAAGAAATAGATACTTTAAGAGGCGCACTGCTCTCCCTATGCGGCGCATCCAGTGACACGAAGACGTACAAGGACCTCAAGCAAAATTTTGGTGGACTAAACCAAAGGGGGGATATAACACAGTTCACTGCTCGCTGTCTAGATGGTTAACAAGTAAAGTTCGAACTTCAGCGCCCAGCGGGGAAAACTACAATCTCTACATGTACCAGAGTGGAAATGGGAGCGAACCAGCAGGGAATTCGTCACGGGTTTTCTGCACTCGCATCAAGGGCACGATGCAGTTTGAGTCACAGTGGATCGACTGACGAAGTCGACTCTCTTTTCACCCATCTGTACGACGTGGACAAGAGACACTCGGCTGGTGTCGAACCTTTGGCAAAGTCTACAACGAGCTCTAGAAACTAAACCACACTTCAGCACGGCGGTATCCACCCCCCAGACCGACGGACAGTCCGAGCAAGTGAACCGAATTCTCGATGATGTGCTCCGAGCCTGCGTACTTGATTTGGGTGATGGATGGTCACTGCTTTTAAGCTTAGAGAGGACCTGAGCTTCGACGGAACACCGGTGCGGATCTTAGCACGAGAGGACAAAAAGGATTGCGCAACTGGACGATCCCCTATGCGAAGGTGCTGTGGAGCAACCAGGAAGAACGTGAAGTGACTTGGGAACTGGAGTCAAAGATGACCAAGTGCTACCCAAATTTATTCTTGCGGACCAGGATTAAGTTTCGAGGACGAAACTTCTTTTAAGTGGTGAGTGATGTAGAGTTCTGGCGTTCCAATGCCTTTGTATACCTTCTTTTTATGATAGGATTGTTAGGAAAACTTTTCACTGTGTTTTCTGCAATGGACTGGCCAGGACCGCGAGTATTTTTCTGCGACTGAGCTCGAAAAAACGGAGGACGGCAAAGCGAACGGATTCGGATTCCGACTTACGGATCTCCCGGAATGGGGGTCAAAGCGTTTGCCTTTGAGTGGTGCATCGGAATCCGTGCTAAGTGGCCGGCACGCTTTTCGAGGCGGTCGGACGGGATCTGTCCCTGATCAGTTTCTTTGATCTTATTTATGTTATTGGTTTATTTTAATTATTTTTGTAATACCTCGACCTCCCGGTTTTCCGTTTTGATTTTAATTGAATTTTTTAGTGTTAGGGGGGTTGAAAGTTCGAGAACTTCTAAGCAGACCGTCGGAACTCGCGGGTATTTTTAGGTGTTAGAGCTCGCGAAACGGAGAATGGCGGCGAAGTCGGATTCGAATTCCGACCCCGCGATCTCCCAGGATAAATTTCTGAAGGTAACCAGCAGTTCCGGGTGCATCAAAAAGCGTGCGGGTGATCGGCACGCTTTTCGAGGTAAGATTGACCCTTGGTCCGCACCCGATCGTTAAGTATTAAGTTTGGGGACTAGGGTTTTTATTTTTCTGTTCTCATCTCTTTGGATCGTGCGTTAGGGTTTCGGGGGCGTACAAAAAAAAAGAGGAAAAAGCCCCAATCCCCCTTTCTCAATTCAAGTATTGGCGTATAGAACTGAGGAAAGGAGAAGGAAAAAAGGGATCCATCTCTCATGGGGTTCTACGTTGGCGACAGGAAGGACGATCGCACTTCCTGCGAAATCCGGCGAAACGAGGTGAGCGTTTTGGGTCTTCCCGTTGTCTTACAGTATGAGTTTTCCCTTTTGTCGGGTCGCGTGCGAGTCAGGTTTGGTACTAAACGGGAGGCCGCCGCCGCCGTGGTTAAACGGGAGGCCGCCGCCGCCATTACCGTGTTCACGAAGTCATCGCCGCAGCCGCCGTGATCGCGTGGTCGCAACCGGAGCCGAAAACGGGGATGGAACTCTTCACAACAGGGATTTCAGGCCCGCGGTCCACTGCGCCCGCGTGCACCCGGCACACGCTCCCGCGGCCCGGGGGCGCAGACCCGGTGCACGGATGCGTGCGCCAGGCCGCGCGGTCCACCGGACCGGCGTGCACCCGGCGCACGCCTCCGCGACCCGGGGCCGCAGACCCGGCGCACGGAAAGCGTGCGCCAGGCCGCTCGGTGCACGCCCTAGGCGTGCATCCGGTTCTCGGCACCGCAGCGGGGAGCGGTGAACCCGGTGCGCGCCCGAGCCCGTGCACGGCCCGGCCCAAGCCGCACGGGTCCACCGCTGCAGTGTGCTCCCGGCCCGCGCCGCGGCCGCCTGCTGTCGTGGACCCGGTCCACGCCGGGTTTCGTGCACCAGCATTCAGGAAAGGAGCCCAGAAGCTCCGTTTTTGGCCCGTTTCGCCCCGTTTTTTTTAGTGTTTTTAATCGCGACGATGTTTTTAACGATAATTTTTACTGTAGTTCTTTTCTGGCACAAGGGGGGTGTTTTAACTGGAGTTTTTGCACATCTTCTTCTTCGCGTTTCAGGTGGGTGCTCATCCTAAGACTTAGTGTGGGACTTTCGTAAATTGTGCTCAAGTTTTTATGACTCGTCTAACTGTGCTAATATGAGTGATCTTTATTGATGATACTATCGGGTTTTACTAGCGGGTACACTCTTAGAATTCCTTTTATGCACACTATCGTTATTTTCATGTTTATCATGTTGTGGGTTTTATTTTGGGGCTTAGCGTCGGGTTTCCGACAGGGGTATTTACTTTTGATTATTTGTCTAATGGTGCTAACATGACAGTCGTTACGGTTCATATATTTGAGTATACGTGGTACTTTTGGTTATTATGCTCGAGGCTGCAGCACGCGCACCCGCGGTTTGGCCACCGCAAAGGGTGTGTTTTTCCGGAAAAGTGGTCTATGACCCGTGTATACCCACGAGGTGACGTAGTGGGGGCCCCCGTAGGTGGGGGGTTTGAGGCGCCAAGGTGCGAGCGGTGGCTCTGTATGAGCGGTGGCTCTTTATGAGCGGTGGCTCTTTATGAGCGGTGGCTCTTTATGAGCGGTGGCTCTGTATGAGCGGTGGCTCTTTATGAGCGGTGGCTCTGTATGAGCGGTGGTTCTTTATGAGCGGTGGCTCTTTGTGAGCGGTGCGAGTGCTCGGTTTGGTTTCCCGAGGTTGGTGCACGGTTCGGGTTGCCGGGGCAGGTGCCCGGGACAGGTTATGCAGGGATATTGTCGAGTGCACGATGAGGAGGGCGGTTGCTCTGGTTTTACTGCGGTTTGCTTTATTTATAGCCCTTGTTGCTTTCGTGCCTTATTTTCTGGTCACTGACTTCCCACTCTGTGACAGGTTCGTCCAGGGACGAGTGCTAGGACGACGGTGAGGCCGTGGCAGGAGTACTTTTGGTCCTTCGAGGCCATCGACTGTATGGACTTCTTATTTTACTCATTTCATTATCTGTTAGTAGTTTACAGTGTGGATTGCGATACCCTTGTGGGGTCGATGTGGATGTTGGAATGTCGTTTATTATCTTTGTGAGTGGTTGTTTTGCTTTTCACGTTTGGCCGCTTTCAACCTACAAAAGAAAAGAAAGCATTTCGAAAACTATTTTGAAAAATCTGGGTGTCGTGTGGGCACCATTTTAAAAACCCTGTGGATTTATGGATTGCGAAAACCGTTTTGAAAAACCTGGGCGCCGTGTGGGCGCCGTTTTTAAAACTTGTGGATTTATCCTTTCAAAATTGTCGGCCCTTTTAATACTTATGAGAAATGGCTGTATGTATCCGACTGTTGAACTAGTGTGGTTAAAGCGATAGTTGTATGGTTGTTGTAGTCAGGACGCCGTGCATATACAAAGGAGACTCTGCCCGTTCGCAGAGTGAATTTGTATATGCGGCGGGTCTGGGCACGCACCGAGGGAGTTGATTTCAAAAAAAAAAAGTATACGCAAATTCAAACCATTTTCAGTGGTCGTCTTCCGCTTAATAAAGCGGGGACTAAGCTTCCGGCGCACTCCAAATCTCCGGACCCCTTTCGAAGGCGAGACCTTCAAGAAGACATGGTCACCAATCTGAAACTCGAGGTCTCGCCGCCGAGTATCTGCGTAGCTCCTCTGACGGCTCTGGGCTGTCTCAAGGTGTCGGCGAACAACTCTGACTTTCTCCTCAGCCTCTAACAGTAAATCTGGCCCCAAAGTCCTTCTCTCACCCGCGTCACTCCAATACAGGGGTAACCGACACTTGCGTCCATACAACGCCTCAAACGGAGCCATCTGAATGCTCGCCTGATAGCTGTTGTTGTACGCAAACTCAACCAATGGTAAGTGTCGGTACCACCCTCCTCCAAAATCCATAACGCACGCCCTCAACATATCCTCTAAGGTCTGAATGGTGCGTTCGGACTGGCCATCAGTCTGTGGGTGGAAAGCAGTGCTGAATCTGAGCTGAGTCCCCAAAGCTGACTGTAAGCTCCCCCAAAACCGTGACACAAACCTCGGGTCCCGATCTGAAACAATAGACGATGGTACCCCGTGCAGCCTCACTACCTCGTCCAAATACAACTGTGCCAGACGCTCCAAAGACCAAGTCATCTGTACAGGCAAGAAAAGTGCAGACTTGGTGAGTCTATCCACAATCACCCAAACCGCGTCGGCTCCACTCTGCGCTCGGGGCAATCCTGTAACAAAGTCCATAGTAATGTGGTCCCACTTCCATTCGAAAATTGGAAGACTCTGTAACTTGCCAGCAGGAACCCGGTGCTCAGCTTTCACTTGCTGACAAGTCAAACAATGAGCCACAAATCTCCCAATGTTCCGCTTCATTCCGGGCCACCAAAAATGTGCTTTGAGGTCCTTATACATCTTAGTACCACCAGGATGAATGGTATAAGGTGTATAATGGGCCTCCCGCAAAATCTGGTCTCTGATCTCTGGATCCGAAGGCACACACACTCGGTCCCTGTACCGCAGTACTCCCGAGCTATCCACTGCAAAATCCCCTAGCTGATCTGCCTGAATCTGTGATCTGAACCTCTCCAAGTGGGGGTCCTCACTCTGTGTCTCCCTGATCCTATCCAACAGAGTGGGCTGCAAGACCATAGACATAAGTCTAGCAGAGACCCCAGGGGATACCACCTCAATATGGAGTCGCCTCATCTGCTCAATCAGCGGTGCCTGCTGTGTAATCAACATGCTCAAGCTCTGCACTGACCTCCGACTCAAAGCATCTGCTACTACATTGGCCTTGCCGGGATGATAAAGGATACTCAAATCGTAATCCTTTAGTAACTCCAACAACCGGCGTTGCCTCAGGTTCAGCTCCTTTTGAGTAAACAGATACTTTAAGCTTTTATGATCCGTATAGATCTCACAGTGCTCACCGTAGAGGTAATGCCGCCACAGCTTCAATGCAAATACCACAGCTGCCAACTCCAAATCATGAGTAGGGTAATTCTTCTCATAATCCTTTAATTGCCGTGAAGCATAAGTAATTATCCTACCATGCTGCATCAAGACACAACCTAAACCGCTGTGCGAGGCGTCACTGTAAATCACGAAACCATCACCCATCACTGGCAGTGCAAGAACTGGTGCTGAGATCAATCTCCTCTTCAGCTCCTCAAAACTCTGCTGACACTGCTCAGTCCAAATAGACCTCGTCCCCTTCCTAGTCAAACTGGTCAGGGGAGTAGAGAGTTTCGCAAAGCCCTCTACGAACCGACGGTAGAAGCCTGCTAAACCCAGAAAACTCCGTACCTCGGTAACCGTCGTCGGTCTCGGCCAATCACGAACTGTATCAATCTTCGTCGGATCGACTGCCACTCCAGCGGCTGATACGATGTGGCCCAAGAATGCAACCTCCCGAAGCCAGAACT
This sequence comes from Tillandsia leiboldiana, assembly GCA_029204045.2. NCBI lineage: Eukaryota > Viridiplantae > Streptophyta > Magnoliopsida > Poales > Bromeliaceae > Tillandsia > Tillandsia leiboldiana. Next base: position 31,957 of record JAQNDB010001676.1, on the reverse strand, counting down.
CGCACTTTTTAAGCTTGGCATACAACTTCCTCTCACGTAGAAGCTACAGCACTATCCTCAAGTGCTCCTCGTGCTCTACATCGCTCCGAGAGTAGATCAAGATGTAACCTCAAGTACTCCACATCGCTCCGGGAGTAGATCAAGATGTCATCGATGAATACAACCACAAAAAGAGTCCAAGTACGGCTGGAATACCCGGTTCATCAAATCCATAAATGCAGCTGGGGCATTAGTCAAACCAAATGGCATAACCGTGAACTCATAATGCCCATACCGGGATCTAGAAGCCGTCTTGGGGATGTCCTCGGCCCTCACCCTCAACTGGTGGTAACCTGACTGAAGATCGATCTTCGAAAACACTGAGGCTCCCAGCAACTGGTCAAATAAGTCATCTATCCGTGGTGGGGGATACTTGTTCCGGATGGTCACTTTATTCAACTCCCTCAACTCGGTAGGTGCCATCCAAAAAGGTGCCAATGAGATTGGTGCGGTTCCTGGTACCACATCAATCACAAACTCTATCTCCCTCTCCGGCGGCATAGCCCTCAACTCAGGGGGAAACACATCTGGGAACTCACGGACAACAGGAATATCCTCGAGTCCCAGTGCCGCCGTAGGCACCTCCACAACCGTCGCCAAGAAAGCGGTGCAGCCTCTACTCATCATCCGCCTAGCCCTCGCTGAAGAGATCGTCACTGCAAACAAGGAGCTCTAACAGCCTCGATAAACAAACTCCTCCTGTCCCGGCTCGCAGAGGGTCACCGCCTCTCTCTGCAATCTAAGGTGGTAAAATACCACGACGACATGAACAGCTGCTGTAGCATCCTCAACCGGAGTGGCATAGACTTGACCGCTCGGCACAGGGGAACGTCGCTCTGGCTGACGCGAAGACGATAAAGCAAAATCTGGCCTGCCGTAGGCCGCAGAAGGTCCTGCTGCTGCTGCGAGGGTTGCTGTTGCCGAGACTGACGAGATGCTCCTGATCTCTGCCGCCCCTGATACCCACGACCCTGAGAGTGGAAACGTGGAGGTCTCGGGGGTCCCTGCCGACTCGACTGCCCCCTCCATCAACGGTGCTGGGTGCTTCGTCCCTGGAACCACTGCGGGGGCTGAAGCCACTTCCTCCATCACTGCCTCTCCTCGCTCTACATATATATCCGGTGAGTCTCATCCCTGGCCACGCGTGCCACACAAGCCAACAGCTGATTGAATTCAGCTAGGTACATAAGCACGAGCCTATCTCTCTGGCGGAAATTCTTCAGCTACCCCTCCAAACTCTGGCAAACACTCTGGAAAGAAGGCCCCTATAAGCAAATTGCGGACTCTGCCCAAGAGAGAAGCTGCGTCCCAGGCGGACCAGCAGGTCGCACACGCCGCCACCAAGCCTCGGCGTTGCTCTCCAGGAAGTGTGTAGCCAAAAGAACTCGAAACCTCTCATCAATGAATAGGCTCTTGAAATGACGCTCCATGGTCGTGATCCAAGACTCAGCCTCCCACGGCTCTGCACTCAGTCTAGAAAAACGGGGTGGATCGAACTGGCGAAACCTCATCAATAGATCCACCACCTCACGCTGTTCAGCTGAAGTCAAAGGTCCCGTCGACCCAGACGGTGGTCTGCTAGAAACCAGCTCAACAGGAACTGCCGGTGCTGCCAGAATAATAGGGGGCGCCACAACTGGCGAAGAAGGCACAGGCGAACCCTCAGGGGGTGCTACAACCGGCTGCGCCCTCTGCTCCATCACGAGCATCAACCGACCCAAGGCCTCCCCTCCTGGCACTGTGATGTCTCCTCCTGACGCCGAACAGCCTCAACAACTGTGCCATCTGGGCACGAAGCTCCTGAACCTCTCTCTGCTGTCCCTGCCCCGAGTCCTCCTGCTCGGGCTCAGAGGAAAAAGGCTGCGGACGCGTCGACAATCGTGCGTCACGAAGGCATCACTCACCAAAGGAACAAAACGAACAATCAGAACCCAAATCAACTCTCGACCCAATCTAGCGAAAGTCAAATGGCATGTCCCCCTTTCCATAGTACTATGTTGTCTGCAGCCAACATAGTTGCCACCAAAGGAAGACATGTCAATCACTCATCCCAATCCGCTCGGGAGAGTTAGAAACCTAATCGAGACTCTCGCTAAAAGTTGCGGCTCTCACGTGAGTCATCCTAGGGTCCAACCACAAGCCTAGGGTTCCTAAGTCCTCCAAGACCTATATCCTAGGCTCTGATACCAACTGTGACGCCCCACTTCCCAGGGGGTCACCCATCCTAGAACTACTCTAGCTCTAGTATGCTTAACTCTCATGTTCCTCCTGGATCTTGCTACCATCCAAAATGCTATAGCCGGGTTAGAGATTTAGTCATATTATATCATTTATATAGAGGACTAATCCAAATTTCGGGGGTGTCACATTCTTCCCCCCTTTAAGCCCTGACGTCCACGTCAGGCTCAAGCACACTCACAAGCACCAGGCGATGTGAGACTCATCTCACTAGCCTTAGCCGACCTTGTGAGGAGCTGCACTCCACTCACAACGGTCATTAGCCGGGGAGCCTCGCTCTACCCGCTATATAACCCTGGCTCAGCCGAGACTCATCTCACATTTCCGGCTGGTGAATGGCTCTGATACCACTCTAATCTGTCACGCCCCGGGGTCGATACTGCGACCCGGGCTCGCCAACAGATCCGCCGCCCATACGGGAAGCCCCGTATAGACGTAGCGACTAACCTGCAAAAGAATCATCTACACTAGCAGATATCAGCTGAAATAATAAAAGCTGAAATAAAAGATATAAAATACAACTACAGCTCTAAAAAGGTACAGACCAACCTCACCCCAAAAAACAAATGTCTCTCTCACCGCAGTAAAAGAAAGGTACAACTCGATACCTCACTACAGGAGTCACTCAACATAACACTCTCAGCAACTGGTAAGAGGTACATCTACGCTCTCTGCTAGGATGGCTGGAAGGGATCTATCTCGCGACTCCCTCACCTCGGTCAGATGGAGCAGAATCAACAGCTGGAGCAGCAGGAACCGGAGCAGAAGTCCCTGGGGAAAAGACACCACGACGGGTGTGAGAACTACCTCCCACAGTAGTTCTCAGTGGGTGCCGCCGACAAGCCCGACGGTCTGCCCACTAAGTCCACTAGAGGCAAAGAATAAAGTATGCAGTGCTGTAAGGAAAAAACTGGAGAAGTAAAGTCTACAGCTACAGTGCCTCTATCTAGATGCTCAACGAGTGGAACAGAAAGAAATATGGTGCATCTACTATCTCTCTACTCAGGTCACCCAATCTATACTGACTGCCGCATCGGGTCCAGTCAAACCTGCGCCTACCTACTGCCGTTACATCCATGGAGGACCGGACTTACGTAGGGTGTCCGTGACTGCCAAAACTGGCTCAGCTAGAGGGACACAAGAGGGCTCAATCTCACGCCGGTACTACAACCCGGTATATATATATACATCAATCTCAATGCCGGTACAACAACCCGGTCTCGCCTACTCCGGAGTGGCACTCGAGGGGAGCGACCCGCTCGAGTCAATAAGTAACCCATATCAAGTATCTCTGCAAGGTATCTCTATCAAGTACAAATGTGGCTCATGCAGGCTATGATCCAAATCCTCGATCAACAAGATCGGCTATAACCAACAATCACTGTCTCACTCACTGAATAGAATCCACACAATTGAGGCTCTCTGTCACTCTGACAGCTCCCAAGAAACCCAGATCTACCATCACTATCACTCTCCCAAAGAAAGCTGATCTACAGACTGCTATCAACTCCACTCGGTCCCCAGACACGAGTGCAAATGCATCCCACAACCACCCGACCTCCCAGCCCACAACCCGGGCGAGAAAAGCTAAGTCCAGAATGGCAAGTATAATACAGTGATGTGGGAATGTCTAGAACAATAAAGAAACCTAGCCCAAGTTGAAGTTTTCTACAGTCTGGCTGAACATGATACATATGACAGGGGTGCTAGGTCAAGTTCCAAGATTTCGATAGTCAACATGTTGTAGGAAGTAATAAGATCACAAGGTTCAACAACTGATATACAAGAGTAATAACATTCAGTTTTCACAAGCTGTTAAGTCTATTTACTAACATGCATGCTCCTACATACATAGAATTAGTACGCAGTCCATAGATTTTGAAAGCAAGGTCACCCACCTGAATGCGCTAACTGTCCGGGGTCGTACAACTGCGAAAGTCCAGAAACAGCCAAAACAGTATCTCCACAGATCCAACAATACAGTAGCAGTGCTCAAGACATCCTGGGTACAACATAAAGTCCACAATTACACTTCAATTCCAAAACTGTCCATAAAAACATACACGGAATTTCAGTCACAAAGTTGTCCCTTTTTCACCTGCAGAAAATGCCCAGAAAATTATAATAAAAATATCACAGTGATCCACGCGTCGATATCTTCGAAACGGTACCCTGCACGCCCAAATCCGAGTTCCGAAGGTCAAGATATAAATTCGGCAAGGTGGTGTACTCAAACGATTTTCTGCGTCAAACTGTAACACTGCCCACAGAATAACAGGAATTTTCACCTCGAAATAAATCTCTGAAAAATCTAAGGAAAATATGAGCGCATTCCTTGTGATCTGTAGATGAAAAAGTTGTATAAGCACGTTTTCGTCTGACGCTCGTGCACGAAGATATCGCCTCCCCAATCCGCTGCTGTCACAAAATCCCTCACAGAAAAAAGGGGACCACTGTTACCTCGGGATCCGAGCCAAGGAATCAAAATACGAATGCGCGATCAAAATGAAAGATGAAGCCCTACCTGTTAGGAGTGTGTCGGCGCAAGGATCACCAAAAACCAGTGTCGGGGTAGCCCAGGGTAACCTTTACACTGAACTTGCGACGAAGAGGAACACCGAGAAGGAAACGTCGCTCCGCGCCGTAAAATCCAAAACCTCGGGGTAAGTGCACTCAAAAATTCTGAAACTTTGCAGCAAGAACCAGCACCCAAAGATGAAAATCTTCACTGAAGGGAGCTCGGGGAGATGGTGGCTCTAGGTGGCCAAAAATGGAGCTGAAACACCCCTCGGATGCAACCTTGAAGAAAAACCAAACCAACAATTCCCAAAATACCCGTTGTGTCCCCCAAAACAGCAAACATGCGTAGAAGCTTCTCCCCCAGCCGCCACGTGTCCCCGGGAAGGTCAACCGCGCACAGTGCCGCGGCGTCAGCGCGGCATGGCGCGCACGCGCGCACGCGGCCCGAGGCTACTACCCCTGTTCCGTGGACCGGGTGCACCGAGCCGACCAACCACACAGCGCCACGTGTCCTCCAGTCGGTCCACCGTGCACCCAAAAAAACTCCGTAAACCGCGCCTCCTGGACCGACCAACCAAGAAGCGCCACGTGGCACCGCCCGGTGCACGCCCGCCGCCGTGGACCGCGCGCCTGCCCGAGCGCCCGGTCGCCTGCCCGCGGCCTGCCCGCGCCGCGCGCCGCCGCTGTGCCGCCTGCCCGAGGCTGCGCCGCCGCCCGCCGGCGCTGCCCGCCGCCGCCGGCTACCGCCGGCGATCGCCGGAACAGTAAAATTACTGTAGCAACCTCCAAAAATAGCAAGTAAATAGCCCATCTTGACCGTTTTCGCGCGCTGATTCCAAAAACGGTGTCCATTTTTCCAAATTCCACTCCTATAATTTGCCGGAGGCTCCCGGAAAGGTATTTTTGATCCGAATTTCACGCCGAGTCCAAATTTGATATCCATTTTGCGCGGAAACACTTCTAAACATCCGACGGGGTCTCCCGGTTACCCACGTGATCCATTTGAAGCCCCGAGTTCATCACTTCTGTCCAAATTGGCGCACGAACACCGCCGGGATGCCCCATAGGCCTCCAGAAGCTGCTGGTGACACTGTAGAAGCCCTGCAAAGATCCGGGTCACCACACTGTGCCAGAGAGTTTAAGCAGTTGTTGAACTGCGCGCTCCAGGTCTCGAGGGACGAGGCGCATAGGATATGTGAGACTGGGAGATGGATTTCCGTGTTTTTGTGATGCCTCCCATTGTGGCTGCAGAATTACCATGTGATGATCCTCAGTCCACACTTCATTAGTCCGACCCTATGAGTATTGTGGTAGGACGAACCGCTGTTTTGCAGGCAGCTTGGATCCCACAGTTGAGCCTTTCAGTACGCCTATTATTTCCGTCTTTGATTGATATACCTGGGCGTAGGCCATGCCTGCTTGGCTATCAGTCCTGATTACTCAGCATTTCTGTTCGGTACTATATGGTAGATAAGATTTCAGCATCTTGAAAGGGATTTTCGCGGATTGTCGTTGATGGTTCGGACTTTTGACCGCGAGATGGGCATCAGCATTATGATCACCTTTCGGGCTAGTTTTCAGTCCCGTTCACTGACGGTTTGGACCCCGTCAGGGTGTCCTTTATTAGCTGAGAGATCGACTTCGACCCGTGGGCCCGATGGGGTTATGTTGGCATGTTGAGTGACCAACTGTGGCATGAGATTGTGTCTCTTGAGGATCCTTTTTTTTAGGGTAGCCTGCAGTTGAGTAGTCCACTCGTGTGGTTTGGGTCTGGTAGTAACTGAGTGAAGACCCCAGCTTATTGGATTCTTTTCCTTATTGGATAAAAGTGTGGGTATACTTCGGGTGGCTTTGGTTGAGTAGACACAGGATGTGGTTTGGTGCGTGTTGCACTAGTGGTTATTTCCGTTTCCCCCAGCCTTTTATTGGAGCCCTTTGGTATTTCACGTCTCAGCTAAGGAGTGATGTGTTTTTGGATCCCTCGCCCGTGATTAACTCGCCCCTTTGAGATCTTTGAGTGTTTGGAGTACGAGGGACGCCCGTTGCGAATTCTGGCTCATGAGTGGAGGAATTGCGCAATCGGGCTATGCCATACTGGTTGTTGCTGTTATTGTTGTTGAGGAGTAATCACGGGGAGTGAGTGATGACTTAGGAGCTGATGATGATGATGTTGAGTACTTACCCTTGTTGTTTGTGACTCCTGGTGGAATTGAGCTAGTTTCAAGGACGAAACTTTCTTTAGTGGGGGAGGATGTGAGGACCTGGATCCCCACGACGAGATTACTCGTTGACCAGCAGCTCTTGGTGGCCTAGGTGGCGTGTCGGTGTCGTTTGTACACCAATTGGACACTTTTGATGGACTCGGTGTGTTAAATGGATCACGAGAGTAGTCAGATGGCCACGTCGAATGCTTAGAAGTGGTTTCGCGCGCAATGGATATTAATATTGGACTCAGGGCGAAGTTTGGATAAAAGATCACCTCTCCGGATGCCTTCGGGAATTAATTAGAGTTGGAATTTGGCAAATCGGACTTCAGAATTGGACCCGGCGCGGAAAATCGGATCAAGTGGGCTATCCGGGGGCGCTCCGCAATTTTCGGATGAGAATTTGGAGAAACAGATATAGTTTTTGGATTCAGCGCGCAAAATTGCTAAGAATGGACTATTTATTTGTTGGTTTTGGAGTCCGGTAGGCGTGCGCATTTTTTTGAGACAATGCGGCACGCAAACCGAGGTGTTGGCACAGCGCGGATCCCGAGGTGGCGGCACGGGGCTCGAGGCACGCGCGGCAGGCGCGTTAGGCGCGCGGGGAGGCGCACCTTCGGCACGGGCCACGCGGGGGCCGCCACGTGGCGGGCCCCCGTTGGCGCCCGCGCGGGTGCGGGGGCGCACGCCCGTGTCACGGGCGCGTGTCCCGCGCCTGGGGGGGGGGGGGAGGGGGGGGGGGCGCGGTTTCACGCCGCGCATGCGGCGCCCGAGCTGCGCGGCCGCGTGGCGCGCAGGGGGGCGACCACGTGGCCCGCCTTTTGCCCGCCTGGACCGGGTGCACCCACATGAGTGCCGTGGACCGGCGGGTGCACCGGGGACTGGGTGTCGTGGACCACTTTTTCTCTCTCCCTCATTTTCTTCTTCTTCTTTCTCCCCCGCACCTCCATTTTTTCTCCTCTTTCCTTTCTTCTCCAACCGAGAGTGAGGGAGGAAGTTGGGAGGTGTTGCAGCGGTGCGTCGTGGGCCTCGTGGAGCGCGCGAGGTTTTTCGTGGGGAGCGTTTCGGCGACGGCGGCGCAGTCGGGTAGGTCCCGTGTGTTAATTTTACTGTATTTTTGGCACAGTTTTGGAGCGTCCTTTTGGACATTGGATTTGACCCCTTACTCTCGTGTGTGTTAGGGACCGTGTTTTACTGTGCCGTTTTACTGCGCGGACTGCTTCTGGCGTTTTGGACGCGCCTCGTTTTGCGCGTGGACTCGTTAGTGTGCACCGTTTTGCGTGCAATGTGTTGTACGAGCATCGGATCGAGGCGAGCCTATACACTTTTTTCATCTACTCGACGCGAGGATTATCATCGTATTTTTCTGGGATTTTTCTGGGAATTGCCCGAAGGTATACTTTTCCCGTTCTCCTGTGCAATGTGATACAGTTGTGTATGTTGTAGACTTTCGCGCTAACCGCGTTGTGGAATTTGTAACTTGGTCTACGGGGCTCGGAATTTGATGTGCAGGTACTCGTTTTGATGGTATCGACGCGAGGAACGCGACAGTATTTTTATTTGATTTTTCCGAGTCCGTTCTGCAGGTGGAAATTGCACATCTTCGGTGCTGGTTTCATCAGTTGGTGTGTACTTGGATATTTTAGCATAAAGTGTAACTTTGGACCTTTTGTTGTACCAGGAGGGTTCGTGAGTGTTTTCGGAACACTGCTTGGAGCCGAGGTTTGCGCGACATGTACCATGGGTACGAGTTCAGCGAATTGTACGTGCAAGTGGCCACGTTCTTCACCGACTCCAGGTTTGCCTTGGATTGAGCACTTCAGGTAGGTAAGCTTAATATTGGTAACTGTATAAGGTGTTTATGTTATGGCGAATATAAGTGCACTTGTGGGGATGTCACCCCTCTATGATTGATGACCGACATATTTGTTGTACAACCGATACGAGCGAGAGGTAAGCAAGGAATGGCCTAGATCTTGTGGTTCTTGTACATGTTTATTCATCAGCCTACTTGTGTGAGATTAGTACAGCATAGTAGGGACTTTTTAGCATGCTTTGCTATTACATGTTGTAGAGTCCTGGCATTCCAATGCCTTTGTATACCTTCTTTTTATGATGGGATTGTTAGGAAAACTTTTCACTGTGTTTTCTGCAATGGACTGGCCTGGACCGCGAGTATTTTTCTGCGACTGAGCTCGAAAAATGGAGGACGGCAAAGCGAACGGATTCGGATTCCGACTTACGGATCTCCCGGAATGGGGGTCAAAGCGTTTGCCTTTGAGTGGTGCATCAGAATCCGTGCTAAGTGGCCGGCACGCTTTTCGAGGCGGTAGGACGGGATCTGTCCCTGATCAGTTTCTTTGATCTTATTTATATTATTGGTTTATTTTAATTATTTTTGTAATACCTCGACCTCCCGGTTTTCCGTTTTGGTTTTAATTGAATTTTTTTAGTGTCAAGGGGGGTGTTTTAACTGGAGTTTCTGCACATCTTCTTCTTCGCGTTTCAGGTGGGTGCTCATCCTAAGACTTAGTGTGGGACTTTCGTAAATTGTGCTCAAGTTTTTATGACTCGTCTAACTGTGCTAATATGAGTGATCTTTATTGATGATACTATCGGGTTTTACTGGCGGGTACACTCTTAGAATCCCTTTTATGCACACTATCGTTATTTTCATGTTTATCATGTTGTGGGGTTGTATTTTGGGGCTTAGCGTTGGGTCTCCGACAGGGGTATTTACTTTTGATTATTTGTCTAATGGTGCTAACATGATAGTCGTTACGGTTCATATATTTGAGTATACGTGGTACTTTTGGTTATTATGCTCGAGGCTGCAGCACGCGCACCCGCGGTTTGGCCACCGCAAAGGGTGTGCTTTTCCGGAAAAGTGGTCTATGACCCGTGTATACCCACGAGGTGACGTAGTGGGGGCCCCCGTAGGTGGGGGGTTTGAGGCGCCAAGGTGCGAGCGGTGGCTCTGTATGAGCGGTGGCTCATTATGAGCGGTGGCTCTTTATGAGCGGTGGCTCTGTATGAGCGGTGGCTCTTTATGAGCGGTGGCTCTTTATGAACGGTGGCTCTTTGTGAGTGGTGCGAGTGCTCGGTTTGGTTTCCCGAGGTTGGTGCTCGGTTCGGGTTGTCGGGGCAGGTGCCCGGGACAGGTTATGCAGGGATATTGTCGAGTGCACGATGAGGAGGGCGGTTGCTCTGGTTTTACTGCGGTTTGCTTTATTTATAGCCCTTGTTGCTTTCGTGCCTTATTTTCTGGTCACTGACTTCCCACTCTGTGACAGGTTCGTCCAGGGTCGAGTGCTAGGACGACGGTGAGGCCGTGGCAGGAGTACTTTTGGTCCTTCGAGGCCATAGATGTATGTACTTCTTATTTTGCTCATTTCATTATCTGTTAGTAGTTTACTGTGTGGATTGCGATACCCTTGTGGGGTCGATGTGGATGTTGGAATGTCGTTTATTATCTTTGTGAGTGGTTGTTTTGCTTTTCACGTTTGGCCGCTTTCGAACTACAAAAGAAAAGAAAGCATTTCGAAAACCGTTTTGAAAAATCTGGGTGTCGTGTGGGCACCATTTTAAAAACCCTGTGGATTTATGGATTGCGAAAACCGTTTTGAAAAACCTGGGCGCCGTGTGGGCGCCGTTTTTAAAACTTGTGGATTTAACCTTTCAAAATTTGTCGACCCTTTTAATACTTATGAGAAATGGCTGTAGGTATCCGACTGTTGAACTAGTGTGGTTAAAGCGATAGTTGTATGGTTGTTGTAGTCAGGACGCCGTGCATATACAAAGGAGACTCTGCCCGTTTGCAGAGTGAATTTGTATATGCGGCGGGTCTGGGCACGCACCGAGGGAGTTGATTTCAAAAAAAAAAAGTATACGCAAATTCAAACCATTTTCAGTGGTCGTCTTCCGCTTAATGAAACCCCCGGGGCGTGACAGATTAAGATGGTATCAGATGGTTATTATTGCACCAGATTGGTTATCGGATTTCTCTAGTGGCCGGAGTTTCCTACTTATTTAGTGTGCGACCGTGCCGGTCAGGAGCCGGTCTGTCATTTATTTAGTGGGCGACCGTGCCGGCCAGGAGCCGGTCTGTCATTTATTTAGTGTACGACCGTGCCGGTCAGTAGCCGGTCTGTTACTTATTTAGTGTGCGACCGTGCCGGTCAGGAGCCGGTCTGTTACTTATTTTGGGTGCGACCGTACCGGTCAGTAGTCGGTCTGTCACCTATTTTGGGATGCGATCGTACCGGTCAGTAGTCGGTCAGTATTCCCGCAGCTAGGCAGGCATAGTAGGCAGGCAAGGCAGGCATAGTAGGCAGGCAAGGCGGGCATAGTAGGCAGGCAAGGCGGGCATAGTAGGCAGGCAAGGCGGGCATAGTAGGCAGGCAAGGCAGGCATAGTAGGCAGGCAAGGCAGGCATAGTAGGCAGGCATAGCAGGCATAGCATGTCATGCCCCGGGGTCGAAACTGCGACCCGGGCTCGCCAACAGATCCGCCACCTATGCCAACCTGCATAAGCGAAGCGTCCTACCTGCAAGAAAAGTACTACAGCTAAACAGATATCAGATCTATATAAGTAAAAATCTGCTGTATAACTAAAATCAATCACTGTACAACTGGAAATAATACAACAATGTCTACCTCCCAAAAATAATAATCGTACAATATCCTCAGATACAAGACTCAAAGCTCAACAGGGAGGTATCTCCAATAAATACATCGGTGTACAGTCTCTCGATACATGATATATCCTCACTACAACAGTCTCTCAAAAGAGGAAAATAAAACAACTAAACTACTGAAGATCTCCTCTGAAGGGGTACCGCTACTCTCCAACGATGGGTAGGGATCTAGCTCGCGACTCCCTCGCCTCGATCAACAACCGCAGAATCAGCAACACCCGCTAAGACTCTGCAAAACAAAGGAGAGGAAGGAAAAAGGAGGGGAAAAACCCCAAAGGGTGTGAGAACTACACCAAAAGGGAGTTCTCAGTGGGTACCACCGCCAGACCCGACGGTCTGCCCACTAAGTCCTCAAGAGACATAATATAACCAAAGAAGTGGGAACTGAACAAGAATGCTGATGTCACCTAACAGCTACCAAGCCTCCATCTAAATGCTCAAGAGGGGAGAAACAAAGTATGGTATGCAACCACTAGCACATGAAGTGCACAATCGACCCAATCGAGCTGACTGCCACATCTGGTCCAGTCAAACCTGCGCCCCACCTACGACCACCTCCCGCTGACGGGCAGGAATTACGTAGGGCGTCCAAACGGACTAACTCGCTATCGAGTAGCGGCTCATGCAGGCTATAGTCAAAATCCACTCTCTCTCTCAGAACGGATAGCCTCAAAATCACCAAACCTCTCGCACAACGGTCGACTAACTCACAACGACCTCGGGACCACTGTCAATCCCCAAATGGTTCCCGACAACACTAGCACTGGTCTAAACAAAGCTACTAGACTCCACTCGGTCCCCCTGACACGAGTGCAACAATAAAGTAAAAGCCTGAAATAAACTCAATCTAGTGTCACCAGTGAAACTGGTACTGCCGATGTGATAGCAAAAACTGTCAATAATTGTCTGGCCCCAGCCTCCGGAGGGGATCTCGAGGGGAGCGACCCACACGAGGAAAGCATCACCGGGCAATAACCGCGCCGGTGTGGTAAAAGCATCACCGGGCAATAACCGCGCCGGTGTGATAAGTAACCAAAGCAGGACTGGATCATGACTCTGATCAAAGTGGGAAAGCCCAACCACTAAAGAAAGCCTCGATCCTCAATCAAATGCAAAAGTACTCAAATCGTGGGAAACTCTGTCCACTAGAGAATTCAGATGCCCAATCTGGTGCATAAATAAATATCCGGTCAACCGCCCAATATCCGCGGTTGCCGCAAAGCCCCACAACTAATCCAACCTGTCCCAGACACCAAGTCCCGACTACACTACCCAGACCCCTGCCCGAACCCGAGCAACACTGACCACTTGACTAACAAAGAAGGAGAAAGGAAAAGCATGGTTTCTCCTAAGTCAAGTTCCAATAAGTAGTGCAGCAGTAAAAGATGGCCTAACTATATGACCGCACAAGCATGCTTTTGTCCTCAGAAACGATAGAAGTGGGTGAAACATGTTACGGAATTTGAGTTGGCGTAGTTTCGTGAAAGGTTCAAGTCTTGAAGATTGAAGGTGAAGAAGGTTGGATCATTTAACTCAATCTCAAGAAAGAAGAATTCAAAAGGATCAGGTATGTTTAACTAAAGATTTTTGGTGATCCGAATACTTCTTGTAGTGTAGAAACACCTGGAAGAATTTTTATTTGCATAAAAATCAAAAACTGGTGTTCGGACATGTTCAGGATCCGGATCAGAGCCAGCGATTCGGATCCCTAAGGTTGTTGTTTCATACATTACTTCAATCCGGATCGCAGCATCTCACGATCCGATCCCGAACGTTGAGTTTTCTGAATTGTATGAACGATCCGGATCAGGCATTCCGATCCGGATCCCGAACGATTGTTTTTCTGGAAACCGTCTTTCTTGCTACTGCAATCCGGATCGCCCAAATCCGATCCGGATCGCCGTCCGTAAAAATTCCAGAAATGTTAGGTTTTTGATTCTTATCTCCTTCCTAGGGTTTCTAACCTATAAATAGACCCTATGATTCTTTTTCTAGGGTTAATCGAAAAAGAAGCCGATAATCCAAAAAGCCATCATCTTTTATACGGCCCTAGATCCACATATAGAGAAGAAAGGAAATCATTAGATAATACTCTATGTTTCTTCATCTATATTGATTAGTTTGATTCTAGGTTTTCATACTCACATCTTGAGTTGAATCAAACTAATGAATACTTAGATGGTATTTCCTATCTATCTTTGATCTAAGTATTCGGCGGATCATCACCACCCAAAAACAACGATTTACCCCAAAATCGGCGCGTGGATTCGCGTGTCCTTGTGGATTCAAGGTTCAACCGCTCTCGTGGATTCGGAGCGAGGCACGTTCGTGGATTCGAAGGGTGCTACTGGGTGAAGACCGTGGATTCGGTCGGACGTCGTGGATTCGACGTTGGACGCCGTGGATTCGGCGTTGGGCGCAGATCGTGGATTCGAGAAGCGTCGTGGAGCGAGCGGAGAAGATCCTCTAGGAGCGTATGGAAAAGGTTGAGTCGTAAGTGTGTACGGTAAATCACCTTGTACGTGTTTTAATTCTAGTGGATTTCGCCGTGTTATCGGTCCCGTGGTTTTTTACTCCGGTTTGGAGTTTTCCACGTAAAAATCTTGCGTGTTATTTTTATTTCCGCATTGGGTTTTTTATCGCAACGATTTTTGAGTGTTTATACGTTTACACCTATTCACCCCCCTCTAGGTGTTTCTTCCCCTATTTAGATCTATATTACATATAACCCAACAAGTGGTATCAGAGCGGGAATAGGGTTGTAAACAATGGTTGAAGGTGGAAACATCAATCGACCCCCTTTCTTTGATGGAACAAATTATGCGTACTGGAAAGTATGGATGAAAGCCTTTTTAATTTCCATCGACGAAAGGGTGTGGCAATCAATTGAATTAGGATGGTCTAATCCAACTGAATTTATTGGTGATGTTTGCACCATCAAACCTAGGTCGAAATGGACCAAGGAAGAGATTGATTTATCTTCTTACAATGGCTAAGGGATTAACGCTTTATTTAATGCTTTGTCACAAACTGAGTTCTCTCGCGTCTCGGCATGTGAGACTGCGAAAGAAATCTGGGATGTTCTTCAGGTTACACATGAGGGAACTAACCTCGTGAAGATTCAGAAACTACAAATGCTTACGAGCAAGTTTGACTCTATCTTGATGGCAGAAAATGAATCTTTCACGGACTACTATACACGATTGCAAGACATCGTAAACTCATGTGCTAACCTGGGAGAGAAGATTCCAGAATTTAAGGTTGTAAGAAAGATCTTAAGAACTCTTCCTGAAAGATTTCGCCCAAAGGTTACAGCCATTGAAACTATTAAACACCCGGACGAAATGCGTGTAGAAGAATTAGTTGGTTCATTACAAACATATGAAATGACATTTACTACTAACAATTCTTCTGGAAAAGCATCCTCTTCTAAGTCTTCAGGTTATGCGTTGAAAACAACTAAGGAAGAAGACGCGGATACATCCTCCTCAGACGATGACGAGAATCTTTCTATGGAGGAATTTGAGAAGCAGCTCGCTCTCTTGACAAGGAAGTTTCGCCGCAACTTTCGAAGGGGTAATTCAAGTAAATCTCCATCCTTCGGAAAGTCGAACAAAGGCAAGGGTACTTCAAGTTACAAGTCAAGAAAGCAAGAGAACTTCTCAAAGGATAAGAAAAGTTCAGAGGGACAACTACAATGCTTCAAATGTCGAGGATACGGCCACATTGCAACGGAGTGTCCCAACAAGTATCCGGCAAAGAAGAAGGCGATGCAAGTCATCACTTGGGATGACAACTCAACGTCAAATGAGTCGTCTTCAAGTGATGAAGAAAAGAGCACCACGGCATTCCACGCGTCCACATCTTCACCCTTCATGTGCTTTATGGCAAGTACGTCCGAGTCATTGCCCAACTCCACTGTTGAAAAGATTGCAACGGACAACGAATCGGATGATTCGGAAGGTGAAGATTTTGCTCTAGCCTACCACAGACTTTTGAGGGATTCAAAGAAAGTGGCTAAGCAAAACAAGAGTTTGAGAGGGAGATTGCATGATCTCGAAGAAGAAGCAAAAAGGGCAACTTCTCTCTCAAACGCTCTGGAAGTGGAAAGGGAAAATCTGATAAAAGTAAATGTTTCCCTTCAAGAGTCCAATGAGCTTTTTGAGAAGGAACATACAAGTCTGGTGGATAAAGCGGATCACTTCTCAAAGCTCTACAACGAGGCTCGACAGGATAACCTGGAAATGACAAAGACCATTTTCCAACTCAAGGATGACTTGCAGCGATTCTCTTCAGGAAGGAGTAAGTTGGATAGGTTTCTTGGTCTTGGTCAAACAAATCGGTTCGGCCTCGGGTACACTCAAACTGGAAACAGTCCAAGTTCGAGTGGGACAGTTTTTGTGCCTCAGTCGGTATCTCCTCCTCCGACACCGGAATTCAAGACAAACAACGACAACAAACCTACTTCATCCTCTTTGGGATCGTCAAGATCTAAGGTATGTTTTCGTTATGGTGTTTCAGGGCACATAAGAAGATATTGCAAGACGGGAGTCAAACGCTCACTTCAAACACCTCTTGCAATGACTACCACAAAGGTGATTCCTCGGAAATCAATTGCAAATCAATTGAAGGAAAAGAACCT
This sequence comes from Tillandsia leiboldiana, assembly GCA_029204045.2. Lineage (NCBI taxonomy): Eukaryota > Viridiplantae > Streptophyta > Magnoliopsida > Poales > Bromeliaceae > Tillandsia > Tillandsia leiboldiana. The sequence goes on along the minus strand of JAQNDB010001676.1, from coordinate 15,617 downwards.
TGGTAGTTTACCGCGCAAGATGACTTCATCAAGGAGCAGCAATCGTTTTAACAAGACGCTTTCACCTAGGCATATAACTTCACGACCATTACCGACGCATTCCAAAAAGGTTTGGGTGCGCAAAGGTGAAATCTTTCCTTGTCTTGTTACCAATGTTTCCTTGCATGCATATGATAGTTCGTCTTGGTATCTGGATAGCGGGTGTTCCCGTTGTCACGCCCCGGCGTCGAAACTGCGACCCGGGCTCGCCAACAGATCCGCCGCCCATACGGTGAACCCCGTATAGACGAAGCGTCAACCTGCAAAAGATAGATACTAAACTATCCAGATATCAGAGCTGAAAATAAACCACTAGAAATAAATAAATTAGTACAAAGTCCTCACCAAAGTACAAGTCACTCAACTCAGAAGGAAAAGTACAACTCTATGCCTCACTACAAGGTCTCTCAACAAGAAACTCTCAAAATAAAAAGGGTACATCTACTCTCTGGACGACGACTGGTAGGGATCTAGCTCGCGACTCCCTCACCACGATCAGAAGAAGCAGCAACAGGAGCAGCAGGAACAGGAGTAGAAGTCCCTGTGGGAAAATACACCACGACGGGTGTGAGAACTACGTCCCAAGTAGTTCTCAGTGGGTGCCGCCAACAAGCCCAACGGACTGCCCATTAAGTCTACTAGAGGCATAAAGTAACAATATAAAACTGAAATGAAAGGGCTGGAAAAGTAACTCTACAGCTACTATGCCTCTATCTAGATGCTCAAGAAAGGAACAGATGAAACATGATGCATCTACTAACACACACAGTAAACTCACCAAATCTAAACTGACTGCCTCAAAGGGTCCAGTCAAACCTGCGCCCACCTACTGCCGCAAATCCTCAACAGGACGGGTCTACCGTAGGGTGTCCGTGACTGCCGCTAACTGGGCCAGTCAGAGGGACGGCGTCGACAAGTCGCGATAGCAAGTAACAGGCCCAACTCCGGAGTGGCTCTCGAGGGGAGCGACCCCACCGAGGAAAGTATCCGCGTAACTCTGTCGAGCTCAAATATGGCTCATGCAGGCTATAGTCCAAACCACGATCAACAAGATCGACCAACAACACCAACTCTCAACCACAAGCTGGAAGTCACACAGCTGGGGCCACCGTCCACCAGACGGCTCCCACAACAGAACACTAAACTCTCCAGAAAAACCGACACCATAAGGGTTCGGAAACCCGATAGACCGGCGCTAAGAACCCTATCAAACAAGAACAGACTCTAGGCTCCGACTATCGAAGTTCCCGATCCCTTATAGTTCGGGAAAGCAATAATCACAGTACAACTCGCAGAAGACACCAACAGGGCCCGAAAGTCCCGGGAGACCTACCCCTACAACCCTATCAAACAAGAACAGGTTCCAGGCTCGGCCCCCATGGCTTTCGTCCCGACAGAGGAACGACCCCTAGAACCCAGACCACTCGAATCCTTTCGAGTGGGGAGATTTACCGGAAAAAGGTGACATTTGTTATTGAAAACTAATTTGATCTGGAAGAAATCCATATTTAATGATTTTAGTTCTTTTTAGAAAAACAGTTAGAAAACAAGTGTTTTACCCAAACCCCGAAGGGCTGATGCCTTTGTCCAATCAAACAAGAACAGACTCCAGCGGCCCTTCGATGTTTGGAAGAAAACATTGGTAGACTAAAATCATGTATATGTTGAAAAGGGTTCTGGGTTCTAGGTCCGGCTAACACTAGTAAACTACTGCCACTAACACAGTGGCGACGACCCAAACAGGGGAAAAACAAGATCTCTCGGGTCCACCGTTTACCCCAAACGGTTCCCGATCCATACAAGCGAACCACTACATCTACCAGACTCCACTCTGCTCCCAAGCACGAGTGCAATGCATCCCACACTAAAAGATAACTCCTGACCACTCGGCCCACTACCCGGGCGAGGAAGAACACTATGTCCAGGAAAGTAGAAGTGTGGATGTCTAAAGCAGAAATAAGCCTAGCCCAAGTGAGGGTTTTCTACTAGTCTGGTTACACATGCAACATATGACGGGGTGCTAGGTCCAGTTCCAATAACTATAATTTACAGATGGTAGAAAGCAAGAAGATGACAATACCATCAGATAAAACAAGGAATAGCAATTCCTACATTCTAACATGCTGCACAAGCATTTCACTATCATGCAAGATTCTATATCAATAGAATTAGAGCACAGTCCATAGATCTTGAAAGCAAGCCACCCACCTGAAGGTGCACAACTGTCCAGGGTCGTACAGCTGAAAATACCAGGAAATCCAAATCTCCTACTCCCAAAAGATCCAGCAACACTCGTAACCCTCCTGGGTACAACACAAAGTCCACAAATACACATCAAGTCCAGAACTGTCCATAAAAACATACACAGAATTTCAGTCCCAAAGATGTCCCTTTTTCACCTGCTGAAAATGACCAGAAAAATCCAATAAAAATATCACAGCGATCCTCGCGTCGATATCTTCGAAACGGTACCCTGCACGTCCAAATCCGAGCCCCGTAGGCCGAGTTACAAATTCTACAGTACAGGTGCGCAAACACTCACAACCACACAACTGTAAAACTCTGCACAGTAAGAGGGGAAACAGTATACCTTCGGGCAAGCCTCATAAAAAACCCAAAAAAAATACGATGATAATCCTCGCCACGAGTAGATCCAAAAAGTGTATAGGCTCATCTCGATCCGACACTCGGTTGCGGAGATAAAATTCCGGCAAAGGGCCGCTGTCCAAAAACTCCACCAGAAAACAGCGGCTTAGAAATGCCTCGAAAACCGTGTCATAAACTCTGAATCCAGCAAGATGATCAACGAAAATCGAAGACGTACCTCTCGTGATTCCAACGCCGCAAAAATCGTCCAAAAATACTGACGGAGTAGCTCTGTAGACATCTCAGATCGAACTGCGACGATAACGGGCCTCCGATGAAAGATCGCCACACTGCGTTCCGATGCCGAAGTCGTCGACGCCGCGGCTTCCAAAAAATCCGGGCCTCTGCCAGAAGATGCGCAAGATGAAGATCTCCAACTTTGCTAAAGGGGCTATGGGCAGGGGAGCTCGGGAAAGGGGGCAAAAAGCCCAAGCAAGCCAGCTATTTAAAGGCCCAGCCCGAAAATCCACCCTTTTTGGCCTTTTTGGCCCAAAGCTGAGCGCCCGAATCTTCCGGGCTGCTACAGTAACGGGCCCAGCCCGTTACTGTTCACGCCCGGAAATCCCCCAGGCTGCCACGTAGCCTCCCAAACAGCAAACAGCTGTTTGGGCCAACCGCGCTGCGCCACGCGGCCGAAGCGGGTGCCGACACGTGGCGCCCCCGAGCGGGAAGCGCGGGTCAGCGCGCCCACGTCGCGCCCCACGTGCGCCCACGCGCGCCGGTCGGGCACGCATCCCGAGGCACCTGCTACCAGCTGCGTGGACCGCGCGCACAACGCCGCACCAACCCCGAACTGCCACGTGTCCACCCCCGGGTCCACCGTGCACCCGCGCCATCCCGTGGACCGCGCCCACTGCGCCCGCCAACCGGGAGGCGCCACGTGGCCAGCGCCCGGGTGCACGCCTCCGCGGTGGACCGCGCGCCTCCGCCGCCGCCAGCCGCCGCGCTCCGCCGCCCGCCGCCGCCGCCGGCGCCTCTCCGGCAGCCGGAACAGTACCCAAGACCTTGAAATGCGTGTTTTCGCATCCGGACTCTGAAAAATACAAGTAAATAGCCCGTTTCGATCGTTTTCGCGCGCTGAATCCAAATCCGAAGTCCGATTTGCCAAATTCCACTTCTAAAATTTCTCAAAAATTTCCGGGAAAGCAAACTTGATCCGTTTTTCATGCCGGGTCCAATCCTTGGGTCCAATATGCGCACAAACACCTCTACCACCCAACAGGGGTCTCCAGAAGCCGCAGATCCAACAGTAATCCAAACGTGGGAATTTTCGGGTCCTCACATCCTCCTCCACTAAAAGAAAGTTTCGTCCTCGAAACAAACACGGCTCAAAGGGAGTTCAACGCCAAGGGTAAGCATCCAACAACACAGTCTCCAACACCTCAGTCGCTACTCACTCCCCGTGATTGCTCCTTAACAAAATAATAATCAGTACGGCATGGCCCGGTTGCGCAATTCTCTCATCACACGAGCCAGAATTCGCAACGGGCGTCCCTCGTACTCCCACACCCACAAATCTCAACTAGAGCGAGTCAATCACGGGCGAGGGGTCCAACGCAAAACACCTCCGAGCTGAGACGCAGAAAACCTCAGGAACTCCAAAAAGCTGGGGACAAGGAAGATTAACCGAATCTACTCGTCCAAACTACACGAAGAACGTCACCACAACCCAACAAGAAAAGGTAAGGGCCCCACCAGCAGGAAAGTCGTCAACCCTAACTCTCTGTTTATAAAAACAGCTGAAATTAACGAAAAGTCTGAAAATTCCGAAAGACCAGTGCCTTCGCCCCAATCAAACAAGAACAGGTTCGGGCACCGTCTCCATTTCTGGAGCAGTCTTTCGAAGCTCTCGTCATGTTCGAAAATTTCAGTACAAGGCGAGAAAAGGGAGAGAAGTGTTGAAGCCGTTCCTGCTGTGGCTACAAAACAGAAGCTACGATCTAACCGTGACCCCTAGGAACACAACTCTAGTCCTAAACGTCACCTACGCTCAACAGGTAGCACCCAACCCAAAACCGCTGAAGCCACTGCTGCAGGAAGGATGCCACGGTGACCTGAGAAAATGATCTCCAGTTGTCCAACTCGCGGGAAGGTCACGGTTCTCAATCCACAATCAATCCTTGCGCGATACCGCACCAACTGGTCCATCCCGTGTGCTCAATCTGAGTCGTGGAGCTGTAACCCAACCGTCGACTGCCGGCAAAATTCCAAGTCTCAACAGCACAAGACATAATCCATAAGGCTTCCCCAAGTGCACAATACCAACAGGAACCTGTACCTCTAGTGCACGTGGTAACAACTCTACCTCCAGTCCAGACAGGAAAACCAAAAACACTCTATCTCAGACTGCTGTAAAGAAATCATGCCGGTGACAACCCAATCCGCTGCTGTGGCGCCCTCCAGCCGGGCGGCACCAATTTATCCGCTCGCTGACAGTGGTCGTCGCTCAGTTTGCCTGAAAATCAAGACTATCCAAATAGGGAGCACGACCTCCGCCTCTACTCACACAGGGGTGACAAATGCGGTCCTCCGCAGATAGCCAATCCATGCTACCGCCGCGCCACTCTGACGTAGATGCTGATGCTGCTATCGGGACCCGCCCAAACTCTGGCATCTCGGGGACCCGTTATCCAGGAAAGAAATCAGAAATGTCTCTGCCGTCCGATCTGTCCTCCATCACTCGGCGCGAAGCACCAAAATCCAGAACTCGCCTCTGGTGGCAGATCCCTATCCAAAGGAACTGCAGCGCCACGCTCCACACACCACGCCTATTCTATCGTAGCGTCAATAATCCAAAACGGATGGACCAACTAAACAGAAAGGTATCCTGGTGCAAACCATTCCCAGTCAAACATATCCTATGCGCCTCGTCCCTCGAAACCTGGAGTGTGCAGTTCAACAACTGTATAAACTCCCTAGCACAGGGAGGCTCTCAGATAGTCTCTCCATCACCACCAACCCCAATTCTGCCTACAAAGGCTCCAACTCAAACCTATGAATCGGGATGGTTCAGACTGCCGGGACTGGCTCCATCGATCAATGACGTCCCGAAGCTCAGCTACTATCCACTATCCACCCTGCCTCGGAGCCTCGGCACTGCTCGTCGGCACGGAGGGGGCTGCTCGCTCCGTCGGCGCCACTGGTACAACTGAAAATACCACTGCATAGGAAGAGAGTACTGGAGGACACTCAAGCGGTACTGCAACTAGCTGTGCTCTCTGCTCCAACAAGCGCATCGAACGTTCCATGGCCTCCTTCTGGCATCGGACAGCCTCCGACATCTGTGCCATCTGGATCCATAACTTTTGGGTCTCGCTCTGCTCTGATAGCTCTGCCTCCCGCTGCTCGGGTTACTAATCAGATGCGGAAAGTGCCCTCTTCGCTACACGACGTCTCAGGGGCATCGTAGGTCCACTGCACAATAACAAACATCAGGACACAACAACCATACGACCCAATCCAGCGAAAGTCTAAGACATGTTATCAATTCCACAGCATTATGTTGTCTGCAGCCAACATAATCGCTTAGGAGCATAAACATGCCAATCACTCATCCCGTCTCTTGGGAGAGGTACAAAACTCGATCAGGACTCTCGCTAAAAGTCACGACTCTCACGTAGTCATCCTAATGTCCAACCACAAGCCTAGGGTTTCTAAGTCCTCGATGACCTACAACCTAGGCTCTGATACCACTCTAATCTGTCACGCCCCGGCGTCGAAACTGCGACCCGGGCTCGCCAACAGATCCGCCGCCCATACGGTGAACCCCGTATAGACGAAGCGTCAACCTGCAAAAGATAGATACTAAACTATCCAGATATCAGAGCTGAAAATAAACCACTAGAAATAAATAAATTAGTACAAAGTCCTCACCAAAGTACAAGTCACTCAACTCAGAAGGAAAAGTACAACTCTATGCCTCACTACAAGGTCTCTCAACAAGAAACTCTCAAAATAAAAAGGGTACATCTACTCTCTGGACGACGACTGGTAGGGATCTAGCTCGCGACTCCCTCACCACGATCAGAAGAAGCAGCAACAGGAGCAGCAGGAACAGGAGTAGAAGTCCCTGTGGGAAAATACACCACGACGGGTGTGAGAACTACGTCCCAAGTAGTTCTCAGTGGGTGCCGCCAACAAGCCCAACGGACTGCCCACTAAGTCTACTAGAGGCATAAAGTAACAATATAAAACTGAAATGAAAGGGCTGGAAAAGTAACTCTACAGCTACTATGCCTCTATCTAGATGCTCAAGAAAAGGAACAGATGAAACATGATGCATCTACTAACACACACAGTAAACTCACCAAATCTAAACTGACTGCCTCAAAGGGTCCAGTCAAACCTGCGCCCACCTACTGCCGCAAATCCTCAACAGGACGGGTCTACCGTAGGGTGTCCGTGACTGCCGCTAACTGGGCCAGTCAGAGGGACGGCGTCGACAAGTCGCGATAGCAAGTAACAGGCCCAACTCCGGAGTGGCTCTCGAGGGGAGCGACCCCACCGAGGAAAGTATCCGCGTAACTCTGTCGAGCTCAAATATGGCTCATGCAGGCTATAGTCCAAACCACGATCAACAAGATCGACCAACAACACCAACTCTCAACCACAAGCTGGAAGTCACACAGCTGGGGCCACCGTCCACCAGACGGCTCCCACAACAGAACACTAAACTCTCCAGAAAAACCGACACCATAAGGGTTCGGAAACCCGATAGACCGGCGCTAAGAACCCTATCAAACAAGAACAGACTCTAGGCTCCGACTATCGAAGTTCCCGATCCCTTATAGTTCGGGAAAGCAATAATCACAGTACAACTCGCAGAAGACACCAACAGGGCCCGAAAGTCCCGGGAGACCTACCCCTACAACCCTATCAAACAAGAACAGGTTCCAGGCTCGGCCCCCATGGCTTTCGTCCCGACAGAGGAACGACCCCTAGAACCCAGACCACTCGAATCCTTTCGAGTGGGGAGATTTACCGGAAAAAGGTGACATTTGTTATTGAAAACTAATTTGATCTGGAAGAAATCCATATTTAATGATTTTAGTTCTTTTTAGAAAAACAGTTAGAAAACAAGTGTTTTACCCAAACCCCGAAGGGCTGATGCCTTTGTCCAATCAAACAAGAACAGACTCCAGCGGCCCTTCGATGTTTGGAAGAAAACATTGGTAGACTAAAATCATGTATATGTTGAAAAGGGTTCTGGGTTCTAGGTCCGGCTAACACTAGTAAACTACTGCCACTAACACAGTGGCGACGACCCAAACAGGGGAAAAAACAAGATCTCTCGGGTCCACCGTTTACCCCAAACGGTTCCCGATCCATACAAGCGAACCACTACATCTACCAGACTCCACTCTGCTCCCAAGCACGAGTGCAATGCATCCCACACTAAAAGATAACTCCTGACCACTCGGCCCACTACCCGGGCGAGGAAGAACACTATGTCCAGGAAAGTAGAAGTGTGGATGTCTAAAGCAGAAATAAGCCTAGCCCAAGTGAGGGTTTTCTACTAGTCTGGTTACACATGCAACATATGACGGGGTGCTAGGTCCAGTTCCAATAACTATAATTTACAGATGGTAGAAAGCAAGAAGATGACAATACCATCAGATAAAACAAGGAATAGCAATTCCTACATTCTAACATGCTGCACAAGCATTTCACTATCATGCAAGATTCTATATCAATAGAATTAGAGCACAGTCCATAGATCTTGAAAGCAAGCCACCCACCTGAAGGTGCACAACTGTCCAGGGTCGTACAGCTGAAAATACCAGGAAATCCAAATCTCCTACTCCCAAAAGATCCAGCAACACTCGTAACCCTCCTGGGTACAACACAAAGTCCACAAATACACATCAAGTCCAGAACTGTCCATAAAAACATACACAGAATTTCAGTCCCAAAGATGTCCCTTTTTCACCTGCTGAAAATGACCAGAAAAATCCAATAAAAATATCACAGCGATCCTCGCGTCGATATCTTCGAAACGGTACCCTGCACGTCCAAATCCGAGCCCCGTAGGCCGAGTTACAAATTCTACAGTACAGGTGCGCAAACACTCACAACCACACAACTGTAAAACTCTGCACAGTAAGAGGGGAAACAGTATACCTTCGGGCAAGCCTCATAAAAAACCCAAAAAAAATACGATGATAATCCTCGCCACGAGTAGATCCAAAAAGTGTATAGGCTCATCTCGATCCGACACTCGGTTGCGGAGATAAAATTCCGGCAAAGGGCCGCTGTCCAAAAACTCCACCAGAAAACAGCGGCTTAGAAATGCCTCGAAAACCGTGTCATAAACTCTGAATCCAGCAAGATGATCAACACGAAAATCGAAGACGTACCTCTCGTGATTCCAACGCCGCAAAAATCGTCCAAAAATACTGACGGAGTAGCTCTGTAGACATCTCAGATCGAACTGCGATGATAACGGGCCTCCGATGAAAGATCGCCACACTGCGTTCCGATGCCGAAGTCGTCGACGCCGCGGCTTCCAAAAAATCCGGGCCTCTGCCAGAAGATGCGCAAGATGAAGATCTCCAACTTTGCTAAAGGGGCTGTGGGCAGGGGAGCTCGGGAAAGGGGGCAAAAAGCCCAAGCAAGCCAGCTATTTAAAGGCCCAGCCCGAAAATCCACCCTTTTTGGCCTTTTTGGCCCAAAGCTGAGCGCCCGAATCTTCCGGGCTGCTACAGTAACGGGCCCAGCCCGTTACTGTTCACGCCCGGAAATCCCCCAGGCTGCCACGTAGCCTCCCAAACAGCAAACAGCTGTTTGGGCCAACCGCGCTGCGCCACGCGGCCGAAGCGGGTGCCGACACGTGGCGCCCCCGAGCGGGAAGCGCGGGTCAGCGCGCCCACGTCGCGCCCCACGTGCGCCCACGCGCGCCGGTCGGGCACGCATCCCGAGGCACCTGCTACCAGCTGCGTGGACCGCGCGCACAACGCCGCACCAACCCCGAACTGCCACGTGTCCACCCCCGGGTCCACCGTGCACCCGCGCCATCCCGTGGACCGCGCCCACTGCGCCCGCCAACCGGGAGGCGCCACGTGGCCAGCGCCCGGGTGCACGCCTCCGCGGTGGACCGCGCGCCTCCGCCGCCGCCAGCCGCCGCGCTCCGCCGCCCGCCGCCGCCGCCGGCGCCTCTCCGGCAGCCGGAACAGTACCCAAGACCTCGAAATGCGTGTTTTCGCATCCGGACTCCGAAAAATACAAGTAAATAGCCCGTTTCGATCGTTTTCGCGCGCTGAATCCAAATCCGAAGTCCGATTTGCCAAATTCCACTTCTAAAATTTCTCAAAAATTTCCGGGAAAGCAAACTTGATCCGTTTTTCATGCCGGGTCCAATCCTTGGGTCCAATATGCGCACAAACACCTCTACCACCCAACAGGGGTCTCCAGAAGCCGCAGATCCAACAGTAATCCAAACGTGGGAATTTTCGGGTCCTCACACCCGTCACATGACCGGTGACAAAAATAGTTTTCAAAATCTTGAGAAAATCTCCGGAGGACTCGTTGCTTTCGGAGACGGTCGATCTTCCAAAATTGTTGGAAAAGGAACAGTAGCTATTCCAGATGGCCCGGTTCTAAATAATGTGTTATTTGTTGATGGTCTTAAGACTAACCTCATAAGCATAAGTCAACTTTGCGACAATGGTTTTTCAGTTAACTTTTCATTTGTTGAATGTGTTGTAACTGATAAGGACCATGTCTTCTTTTTAAAAGGGGTTAGATCTGAAAACAATTGCTATGTTGTTCCTAATAAAATTTCAGAAAAATGTAATCTAGTTTCTTTGATTAATGAAACAATTTGGCATGAAAGGCTAGGTCACATAAATTTTAAGGAACTTGCTAGAATTTCAAACAAGAACGTGGTCAAGGGGGTTCCAAAACTTTTATTTAAACAAAACATTGTGTGTGGTGGTTGCCAAAAGGGAAAACAGTCCAGGACTGTACACAAGAACTTGAACCACGTTGGTACAAAACGGCCTTTGGAACTTTTACACATGGATTTAATGGGGCCAACTCGTCAACCATCTTTGGGAGGTAAATGGTATATTTTCTTGATGATTGAAGATTTCTCTCGATATTCTTGGGTAGCATTTTTAAAAGAGAAAGCTGATACTTTTGATTCTTTTCACGAGATTTGCCTTCGTATTATGATTGAAAAGAATGAAAAGATCATTCGTGTTAGAAGTGATAGAGGTGGAGAATTTGTTAACTCTAAATTCATTGACTTTTGCACTTCAAACGGTATTAAGCATGAATTCTCTGCACCCTATACACCTCAACAGAATGGTGTTGTCGAGCGCAAAAATAGGGTTGTTCAAGAGATGGCACGTGTTATGCTTCACAGCCGGAATTTACCGCTACATTTTTGGGCTGAAGCTGTGAACACTGCAATCTATGTAATTAATCGAGTTTATTTGCGCTCGGGAACGTTAAATACACCATATGAACTATGGTGTGGTAGAAAACCCAACATCAAATATTTTCGCATCTTCGGGAGTCGGTGTTACATTTTACGTGACCGTGAAAATCTTGGAAAGTTTGACTCTCGAAGTGACGAAGGGATATTCTTGGGGTATTCTACAAATAGTAGAGCATATCGAGTATTTAACTTGGAATCTAAGACGATCGTAGAATCTATAAATGTTAAAGTAGATGAAGCTTTTCACTTTGGATTTGGAAAATCTACCCTCGATATCTCTCTAGATGATGATTCACCTGCCATTGCATCTTCTCATAATAATACTTCCAATATTAATGATGCATCTAATGGTTCTTCAAGTTTATCTGATGTGCAGGAATCATCTCATATACCTCCGAGTACTCCGTTTCAACAAACGCTACGAATCTCCAAGGATCATCCGGAATCGAATATTATTGGAGATCCACAAGAAGGAGTTAGAACTCGGAGGCAGTTGGTTTGTGGATTCGCTTGCTACGTATCTTTAATCGAACCAAAGAACATAGATGAAGCTCTTCAGGATGACTACTAGATTAAAGCAATGCAGGAAGAGCTCCATCAATTTGAGCGAAACAAAGTCTGGGAATTAACGAAGCCTCCAAAGCAACATAATGTGATAGGTACCAAATGGATTTTCAAGAACAAGAAAAATGAGGATGGTACTATCATCAGGAACAAGGCACGATTAGTTGCTCAAGGCTACTCTCAAGTAGAAGGTATAGACTTTGATGAAACATTCGCCCCTGTAGCTAGACTCGAGTCCATTCGTATACTATTTGCTATTGCTTGTCATTTTAAAATCAAATTATTTCAAATGGACGTTAAGAGCGCGTTTCTAAATGGGTTTTTAAATGAGGAAGTTTATGTGGCTCAACCGAAAGGTTTTGTAGACCATAAACAACCTAACCATGTTTTTCGTTTGAAAAAGGCTCTTTACGGTCTGAAACAAGCACCGCGAGCATGGTACGAAAGGTTGACAAAGCACCTTTTGGAGAAGGGCTATACTCGAGGGGGAGCTGACAGGACTCTCTTTGTGAAGCATTATCAAAGCAATTTCATTGTAGCACAAATCTATGTCGATGACATTGTATTTGGCGCAACAAGAGATAATGATGCTTCTAAATTCGCGGAGACCATGGAAAGCGAATTTGAGATGTCCATGATGGGCGAATTGACGTATTTCCTTGGATTGCAAATTAAACAAAATGATGAAGGTATTCACTTGAGTCAATCCAAGTATGCAATGGAGTTGGTTAAAAAGTTTGACTTAGAAAATTCGAAGGATTTTCCGACTCCAATGGGACCTAGCCACAAGGGACTTGGAAGTGATTCACAAAGTGAGAATGTAGACGAGAAATTGTATCGAAGTATGATTGGAAGTCTACTTTACCTCACGGCTAGTCGCCCGGATATATCCTTTAGTGTTGGGATTTGCGCGAGATATCAATCAGCACCAAAGGAGGTTCACCTGAAAGCGGTGAAAAGGATCATCCGGTACATCAAAGGATCAATTAATTTCGGAATTTGGTATCCTATGGGAACTAGTTTGGATATTGTTGGATACTCAGATGCCGATTGGGCAGGATCAGTGGATGATCGGAAAAGCACGAGTGGTGCATGCTTCTATCTTGGCCATTGCCTTGTTGCATGGCACAGTAAAAAGCAGAAATGCATAGCACTCTCGACTGCCGAAGCGGAATACATTTCAGCGGGTAGTTGTTCAACCCAACTCATTTGGATGAAAAGTGTGTTGAGCGACTTCCGGATTTCAGCATCTTCGGTAACAATTCTTTGTGACAACACAAGTGCAATCAACATTTCTAAAAACCATGTGTTGCACTCTAGAACAAAACATATTGAACTTAGATATCATTTTCTTAGAGAGCTAGTTGAATCAAATACTCTTCAACTTTCATATATTTCAACTGAGGATCAATTAGCTGACATTTTAACAAAACCTTTGGATCAAAAACGTTTTATTCATTTGCGAAAAGCAATTGGAATGCTTTCCTTGAAATAAACTTCTTTTTGAAACCTTTGCTTAGGATAGGTTTTGTTTTTGTTGTGTTTTGTTCATTATCTATGTTTGTACATAGGACATTAATTGAGCATAGATCATAATTGACTTTAATTGCATCTTTTCGCACATTTAGAAATTTATTATGCTTTTGCCATCATAATATTTCACTGTTGCAATGATCATTTATGTTAATTAAATCATCTTCTAAGTGATCAAAGTCAATTTCTCTCTCAATGATCTCTTGGTATAGTCATTATCTTATTTGACTGCTTAGTCGAGTATGAAATCGAGATCAATTTTTGGTTGAATACTTTATATCTTAAATAATTGATAGCCAATTGAGGGGGAGTCAAAGAAATGTAAAATGCTCAAAAGATGTGGAAAGAGTTACATCCCAATGAGGAGTGTGAAAACTACCACCACATGGAGGAAAGAGCTACCACCTCGGTCGTCCGAGTATTGTGTGCAGCTACCACATGTATACCAAGCATGGTTGTTCAATTTTTGATTAAGTAAAATGCATGTTGAAATACTTGACTCCGTCAAATTTCAAGGTTGGTATAAGGTGGGATTTTAAAGAAAGATGCTCAAAGAGCCACTCTCTTCAACAGATTGTCTAGATAAATTATCTACCATATTTGGGATTTCAAACATCTATTGATCTTTGTATTTCATTTTCTTTACCGAACTGATGATTTGATAAAGGCATTACTCATAAGATCAAGTTAGATGTAATTGAAGGTGTTCAACTTTAAGGGATTTAATTTTTGTAAATTCTCGTTTCATTTTTGGATATTATTGATAGATTTGGCATAATCTAATTCTTGTTGTATGAAACGATGATTTTTGTTTAAAATTGATACACGATTGTGCTTACATACTTTTTCTGGATCTTATGAAATTTTTCTAAATTTTTCTGAAGAAAAAGTTGGAGCCGATCCGGATCGGGCAAGCTGATCCGGATCCCGAACGCAGGCTTCTTCCTGCGGCTGGCCGATCCGGGTCGAAATCTCGATCCGATCCGGATCACGGCTAGGGTTTTAATAAGAACAAGAGGGTTTTGATTTCTTTTACCTTAATCTTTTGTTCTCAAGTCTCTAGAGCCTCTCTCTCTAGAACTATTGCACCTTGGAGCTTTCCAAACTCAAGTTCTTCAAATACAAGTAAGTTTTATTGATCAAAATCCCGTTTTTCACAGTTTTTCTCTATTTTCTTCAAAACGTGATGAGATTTTTCTATCTTTTTCGTTTTTGAATGGTTTTTGGTCAAATTTCTTTTGAAATAAGAACTCTGGGTAGAGTAGTTTTGATTATATGCTAGGTATTCTCCTGATTAACGGATTTTTAGGCTTCGATTTCTAAAAATTTCGGTTTTAGGGCATATAATAAGGATTTTTGAAAATCATGCAATTGATCTATTTTTAAAAGTCCTTTTGCAAAACTAATTTGATTCTTAGTCTCTCTACATGATTATGATTGTTTGGGTACAATTTTTCAAATCTTTGAAAATTAACAATTTATCATGTGTTCTTGAGTTGGTCTTCACAGGATACATTTTTCACTAGCAATCAAAATGGTGATCACTTGGATTATTTTCCTACTTGCTGCCATGGTACATGTCAAGGATACTGCCAAGCTAAGAAGGCTAAGAAAGCGAAGAAGACTAAGGATGATTCTGACACTGAATCAGAGACGGAGTCGATTGACTGGGATAACATCGAAATCGAGGGAACTGTCCCCATATCTCCAAAGGGAAAGCCCCTGCTGAAACCTCAAAGCTCCCTACTGCTGCTGAAAAAGGGAAGCCCAATGGAAGAAGCCATTGGAACAAGAAAGAAAAACCGGTTGCAGAAAAGAAAGAGGCAGGGCTCAAGGAATTTCCATTGAGCAACCAGTTGCTAGACAGCCTCCTCCACAAGACTTCATCAGCTCCGCAAGAATCAAGGATTTTGAGACGAGTGGAAGCATTGGCGAGAGAATGTCAATGTCAAACACAATGAAGGAACGATCTGCAGTTTTGGGACTTTGTTGGACCAAGTTGGTCTTGCTCAAATTGCAAATTCCCTGAGACTACTGGGTACTGTCCACACTCAGTCGAATGTTTATCAGAACGCTGCAAGTCAATTGATCACGAGGATGGACTGTCGAGAATTTCACACTTTGGTTAAAATATCAAAATCAAACACACCCCAACTGAGGGGAGATGTGCTAGGTATGACCGCCAGAGCTGAATGACTCAATTACCTAAAAACTCAAAGCTTCAACGACAACTCATGGAGAGTTGTAGTTAATGGAATTTGGTCAGAAATAACTTTGTCAACCGGAAATTCTGTTTTCGCCCCCGACCCTGAGACCGCTTCGACCCAGAGTCTCGGTCTATTAAACTCATTGTTGCTTACAACATTCTTGCCCAAATGAAACGAAGGTTCTTCGA
>JAQNDB010001675.1:0-46138 GCA_029204045.2 Tillandsia leiboldiana | reverse complement strand
GCAGAGCAGGCAGTACAGTGCTTACTTGGGGGGGGTGTATCGATTGGTGTCTAGACAGGCAGTCGTTGACATTCTGATGCATACATATAGCTAATCTATCAGTTAGCTCCATTAGAGGCTGTAGTGGTAGCTCTATTCATCCAGCAGTTTTAATTACAGCTTACCACCTTCTGTTCATCTTTTCTGCCTCTTATAGTCCTAGTGGGCACATTTGTGTGAGGTCTACCCACTAGGAGAGGCTACTGTTTTATAGTATTCTCACTCCCCACTGCTTTTCTTCTCTATTCCCCTTGTCTTGCAGAGTCGTCTGCGGCTGTTGCAGAACCCTCCACTGCGGACCGAGGTACCGAGAATCGCGGACTAGAAGCGGTCCACCCAGGCACCGTTTCTATATTAGATGTCCCCCGATACTCTCAATACGCCTACTATTCATTTCTTTTGGGTCTGCTTCGGCCAGCTGTTGTATTTGATAGTGAGCTGGGAAGAGCATATGTCTTATTGAGAGTTTACTTTCTGCACTTTACTTTTCTGCTTTATCTGAGAGTGTATTAGTCACTGTTTAGCTTCTGTTTTATGCTCTGTTTATTAGATCATCTATACTTGAGCAGGTTACCACGCTTCGTAACACGGAAATTCTGTGTATACGCGGATCCTGTAGACGGCCCGGGTTCTGGTTTACACCCGGGCGTGACAGGCGGACAGGCCATTTCAGGAGGCTGCCCCGACCGCCACCGCCTCAGTTTACGGGCCGTGGGCGTTCGGAGCGGCGAGGGCCTGGGGGATCCCAGAGGCCCCCACAGCACGCATCATCACCAGCCCCAGCGACAGCAGCAGCACTCGCAGCAGCAGAGGTCGCAGTCGCGACAGCATGGGTCACAGCGGCAGAGGCAGCAGCAGCACAATCGACGCAGCCCCGGTCTACAGTTGGGTGTGTTTTCTGCAGGGGTCAGCACCCCTCCGATACTTGTGATTTGAGGCACGGTCGCTGTTTCAGATGCGGGCAGTCAGTTCATCGGCGAGCTACTTGCCCTTTTTCGACATCGCCGGCTCCTTCCTCAGCATCAGTCCCTTCGGTGCCCCAGCACGGCCTATCGCCAGCGAGCAGGGCTCCTTCTTCCCCACCCTGCAGATTACCGACCACCAGCTCAGAGCGGACGGGTTTATGCCGCCCAGGTGGAGGACTCCTCGGCAGCCGACCACGTGGTGGCAGGTATCGTTTTACTTTTCGGTATTAGAGCTCGCACTTTATTTGATACCGGTGCATCACATTCTTTTATCAGCAGAGCATTTGCATCATCTCATGGACTAGAGTTAGGTCGGTTGCCGCATGCATTAGAGTACAGATCCCGATCATCACATTGCATGTAGAGGAGTGTTGTTGGTCTTGCCCTGTACAGCTTGAGTCTTGGATTTTTGCCACGGACCTGATGGTCCTTAGTCAGCTACGATATTTTGACATTGTACTGGGATGGATTGGCTGGCTCGCTATTTCGCGATGATTGATTGCGCCGCGAGGACTGTTACTTTTAGCGAGCCAGGCCAGGAGGTGTCGTTTACAGGGGGTGCCAGAGTGCTTTCTTTGCCGCAGTGGTTTCGACTTCTCGAGCGAGGCAGATGATGCGCAGTGGATGCGTGGCCTTTTTGGCGTCTGTGGTTAAGGAGCCTACGACGGCACCGGGACTCACGGATATCCTATTGTCCACGAGGTTCCCAGATGTTGTTTCCTCCAGAGCTGATTCAGATGCCGCCGGATAGGGAGGTTGAGTTTTTGATTGACGTAGTTCCAGGAACTGCGCCAATCTCTAAGGCTCCTGACCGAATGGCACCGGCTGAGCTGCGAGAGTTTAAAGGCGCAACTCCAGGATTTAATGGACAAAGGTTTTGTCAGACCAAGTGTATCGCCTTGGGGAGCGCCGGTGCTATTTGTAAGAAGAAGGATGGATCACTTCGACGATGTGTTGATTAGCGGGAGTTGAATAAGTGACCAGCAAGAACAAGTACCCTTTGCCGGCGTATTGATGACTTATTTGATCAGCTGCAAGGGTCTTGTGTCTTCTCCAAGATTGACTTACAGTCTGGTTACCACCAATTGAAGGAGAAGGCCGAGGACATCCCAAAGACGCATTCAGTGTCGCGGTAACGGGCATTATGAGTTCACCGTCATGCCTTTTGGATTGACAAATGCCCCTGTTGCTTTATGGATTTAATGAACAGGATCTTTCGACCATACCTAGATCGGTTCGTCGTGTTTTTTATTGATGTTATCCTGGTTTACTCCCGGAGCGATGTGGAGCACGGGGAGCACTTGAGGATTGTGCTGCAACTTCTGAGAGAAAGGAAGTTGTATGCCAAGTTATCTAAGGGTGATTCTGGCTTCGGGAGGTTGTCTTTTTGGGCCACGTGATTTCAGCCGCTGGAGTGGCGGTAGACCCGGCGAAGATCGAGGCAGTCCGGGATTGGCCCCGACGACGACGGTATCAGAGGTCCGCAGTTGTTTTATGGGCTTAGCTGGATATTACCGTCGGTTTGTGGAAGGTTTTGCGAAACTTTCCACACCCTCACTCGTTTGACGCGAAAAGGGATTAAGTTATCTGGAGTGAGGATTGCCAGAGGAGCTTTGAGGAATTAAAGAACAGATTGATGACGGCTCCTATCCTTTCCCTCCCTGTTATGGGGAAAGGATATGTGATTTACAGTGATGCATCGCACAGTGGACTTGGTTGTGTGCTGATGCAGGAGGGAAGGGTAATCGCTTATGCCTCTCGGCAATTGAAGGATTATGAAAAGAATTACCTTACCCATGACTTGGAGCTAGCTATAGTGATTTTCGCACTAAAGTTATGGCGCCACTACCTGTATGGGGAGCACTGCGAGATTACACCGACCACAAGAGCTTGAAATACCTGTTCACACAGAAGGAGCTCAACTTGAGGCAGTGCAGATGGTTGGAATTGTTAAGGACTACGATGTAGACATATTATACCATCATGGCAAGGCCAACGTGGTTGCTGATGCCCTGAGCAGGAGAGCAGTACAGAGTTTATCTTTGATGATCACCGATCAGGCGCCATTACTTGAGCAGATGAGGCGGTTAGAGCTCGAGGTTGTGTCCCCTGGGGTCTCTGCTAGACTTATGTCTCTAGTCGTGCAGCCCACTCTGTTTGGACAGGATTCGAGAGAGGACAGAGTGAGGACCCCCACCTGATGAGGATTCGAGAGCAGAGACAGACTGGTTTGATAGGGGACTTTTCAGTTGATGCTTCGGGAGTACTGCGGTACAGGGACCGAGCTTGTGTGCCTATGGATGCAGAGATCTGAGAGCAGATTCCTGAGGGAGGCCCACTATACACCTTATACCACCATCCATCCTGGTGGGACTAAGATGTATAGGGACCTGAAGGCACAGGTTTTGGTGGAATGGGATGAAAAGAGACACTGGGAGATTTGTAGCACACTGTCTAACTTGTCAGCAAGTAAAGGCTGAACATCGTGTACCTGCTGGCAAGTTGCAGAGTCTCCCAATCCCTGAATGGAAATGGGAACATGTTACGATAGATTTTGTCACTGGTTTGCCGAGAGCACAGACGGGGGCAGATGCTATCTGGGTAGTCGTGGACAGACTTAACAAGTCCGCTCACTTTTTACCGGTTCAGATGACTTGGCCGATGGAGCGGACTAGCACAGGTGTACTTGGCTGAGGAGGTTAGATTGCACGGGGTACCCGTTTCCATCGTATCAGATAGAGACCCGAGTTTTGTCTCGCATTTCTGGAGGAGTTTTACAGACAGCCTTGGGGACGCAGCTCCGATTTAGTACAGCATTCCACCCACAGACCGATGGGCTGTCAGAGCGCACTATTCAGACCCTCGAGGATATGTTGAGAGCATGCGTTCGGGACTTTGGAGGAGGGTGGTACCGACCACTTGGGATTAGTTGAGTTTGCGTACAACAACAGCTATCAAGCGAGCATTCAGATGGGTCCGTTTGAAGCGTTGTATGGACGCAAGTGTCGGTCACCCCTTTATTGGGAGTGACGTGGGTGAGAAGAAGACTTTGGGTCCTGATCTACTATTAGAGGCAGAGGAAAAGGTCAGATTGGTACGACGACATCTCGTGACCGCCCAGAGTCGACAGAGGAGTTATGGCTGATACTCGAGCGGCGAGAACTGTAGAGTTTCAGGTGGGTGACCATGTTTTTCTGAAAGCCTCGCCTTCGAAGGGGATTCGGAGATTTGGTATTCGTGGAAACTGAGCCCTCGTTATATTGGACCTTTCGAGGTGTTGGAGGCGCTTAGGGCCAGTTGCCAACAGGCTTGCACTTCCTCCCAGGCTTTTCAGGTGTTTACGATGTTTTTCATGTATCGACTCTGAGGAGGTATGTTCATGACCCGTCCCACATCATCGATTTCACCCCACTGGAGGTTGCTGAGGACCTGAGCTTGTTGAGCGGCCGTTGAGGATCTGGACCGTGAGGTTAGGGAGTTGCGCAGTCGCGCCATCCCTTATGTGAAGATCCTCTGGAGCAGTCATGATGAGCGCGAGGCTACCTGGGAGCTGGAGTCAGCGATGATGGACGCTTACCCCTACTTGTTCGAGGCCCCTGCTTGAGGTATGACTTTTGTTTCGAGGACGAAACTTTTTCTTGTAGGGGAGGATGAAGTGTTCTGGTTTTTCTATGCAACTTTCCGATGAATCCACTGTGTAGAACACCTAGTGTTGGTGTGTCTGGACCATGGTGCATCAAAGGGATGCCACAGATGGGCCGAGTGAGACATTGATAGCTGATTTGGCCTTCGGCTGCATTTGCCGAATTTTAGAAAAGGTTTCGGGCCAATCTGAGGTTGGATTGGATTCAGCGCGGAAAACGCTTGAAACGGCTATTTGCTTGTTAAATTTGGAGTCCGGATGACCAAAAACGGGCTTCCGGAAGTTTTCCGGGAATTTTTGGTGCATGGGAGGTGACCGTGGACCGGCCTGAGCCACATGGCGGCCTGTCATTGGCCGGCTCACGCAGCTCGGTCACGGGTGGCGCGGCGGTGCATGGACCGCGGGCGGGGGGAACGCGTGGCGTGCGCGGTGTGTTAGCGCACGCGACGCGGCCCAGCGAGTGTGCGCAGCTTCAGGTGGACCGGGCGTAGGACACGTGGCAACGGGGTATAGGCTGGCTCACGTAGACGCGGTCCACGCAGGGGTGCCTCGGTATGGAGCGCGCAGGGGGGCGCCAGGCGGCCTGTCGGGCCACTCGAGTGCGCCACGCGTCGCCTCGTGTGTGGGCGGCCGTACCTACCCCCGCTGACCGCGGGGGGACACGCGGCGCGCAGCGGGCCCCTTGTATGGCTGTCCCCTGTTTCGTGCACACGTGGCAGCACCAGGGCTTTCCGGGCGCGTCGGATGGGAACCATCCGATCGGGTTTCCGGGCGCAGTGCGCCCGAATCCTGCGCCCGAAAACCCGGCCCAATAGTGTTTGGGCTGGGCCTATAAATAGGCTACCTTGTTTTGTTTTTGGGCTTTTTGGACTCCATTTCTCAGAATGCTCTGCAGAAGGATTCTCCCTCTCTCAGTGCCCTACACTTTGGTGGATCCCGGAGATTTTTTGGAGGCACGCATCCCGAGGTTGGCGATTTTACTGCGCGGCGCGACGCTTGTTCTCCGGTGACCCGCTTCGCCCCTTCTCAGTGTTTGGGCTCCCCCGACTCACCCCGACTTCCGATTTCGCCGATTCTTGCGCCGTTGGACTCACGACAGGTAGGACTTCAACTTCTGTGTTTCGAGGTTCCTCGTTTCTGTGCTGACCTTGGAGTTTTCTGAGCACCCATTTGACCCTTTTTCCTTCGCGGATTTTTGGACAGCACCGCGGTGTTCTAGCCGTATCTTTTCGCTCGGACGTCGGATTGAGGCGATTCAAAAGGAATTTTTCATCTACAGTCCACAAGGAGTCTCCTGGATTTTTCTCAGATTTTTCTGGATTTCTCTCGAAGGTGAAAATCTCCAATCACTGAGGTTCTTTGACACAGATTTTCTGGACAGTTTGGTTTGGGCGTGTTCCACTTACAGAATTTGTAACTCAGCGTAGAACAATCGGATTTGAACGTGCAGGTACTCGTTTCGACGGGTTCGTCGCGAGGATCGCGACAGTATTTATCTTGGATTTTTCCGGGCATTCTCCGCAGGTGAAAATTGAGAAACTCTGGACTGTGGTAATTGTGGGCAGAATTTGGGAACTTTGTATGTTTAAATTGTGTTTGTTCCTTTGGGATATTGTGCAGTGTTGCTGTGACTTTTTGGACCGAGCGTGAGTTTCGCTTTTGGACAGGGATTTAGCGCTCGAGGTAGGTGTTGTTGTAAACCTCTTACTTGTGATGTGTCACTAGGCATATTAGAGTGTTGCTTGATCATGTTGCTAATTAGAACTTGGAAATGGACCTAGCATGCTTGAATGAGATCATGGATCCATTGTTACTAGTTGCATGGTTAGAGAATTAAATGTTAGTAAGTAGTGTTTCCTTACTTTGAATGCGTAGCTTAAACACTTGGAAATCATGCTAAATCCATATCTTGTTATATGTACAATGGAAGGTTTGGACATGTGATTAGAGTTCATAATTTGAAAAGGTTACTTGTTAGTGAGCTTCTAGTTATGCAACATAAACATTGGAGGTTCTATGCACTTAGTTATGTAAAAGTGAAAGTATTGGAAATTGCTTTGTTAAGTGAAGGACTTTGCATGCTTGTATGGTCATCTAGCTAGGCCACCTTTTTCTGCTACACAAACATGCTGAAATTGACTTAGGAGAAACCATGTTTTATTCTTTCTCCAGTCACTTAGACATGGGGGATAGTATGCTCTGATTAGAGCAGGGACTGGGATAGTGTAGTCAGCTTTGGGATTTGGGGACAGGCAGGTTTGAGGACAGGGTACTCGCGGCAACCGTGGATTTCGGGCGGTTGACCGGACTGTTATTAATGTATCAGATTTGGGGATAGGGGATCGGGACTTCTTAAGTGGATGGGTTTTTCCCACTTAATTAGAGTCTTGGTCCAGTCCTACTATATCAGGTTACTTGTGACCGTGCCGGTCAGGAGCCGGTCTGTTGCAGCACTTGTGACCGTGCCGGTCAGGAGCCGGTCTGTTGCAATACTTATGACCGTGCCGGTCAGGAGTCGGTCTGTTGCCTCTGGGATAGGACCGTGTCGGTCAGGAACCGGTCTGCATCCCGCAGCTGAGTCGTGAGTTAGTAGGCATAGCAGGCAGTACCGGTGTTCACCGGTGTCTAGATTGGGTTACCCAGGCAGGCATATGTATACTCTGATGCACGCATTTAGCTACTCTTTTAGCTTATTACTCTAGAGGCATCTTAGTGGTAGCTTTTATCAGTTGTTATACGTATAGCTCACCACCTTGTTTTATTTTCCGCCTCTTGTAGTCCTAGTGGGCAGGTCTGAGGTAGAGGTTTACCCACTAGGGGAGGCTACTGTTTTTATAGTAGTTCTGACCCCCACTGTTTTCTCTTTTCTTGTCCCCCTTGTTTTGCAGAGTCATCTGCTGGAGTTGCGGGACCGTCTTCCCAGGATCGAGGTAAGAGGATCGCTGACTAGATATCTACTACCCCGAGCTAGAGATTGATAGTTTTGATGTATCCCCTGTACACTCAGACGGTTGTATTTTCTTTTAGTTTGGGTCTGGCTGCGGCCAGCAGGTTGTATTTATTTCGTGAGCTGGGAGAGACACGTGTATATTTCTGAGAGTTTATTGTACTTTTATTTCCAGCATTTGTCTGAGATGTACTAGTTTTAGTTTAGCTCTGTTTTTATGCTCCTGTATTATTTCATTTATATCTGAGCAGGTTACCAGCGCTTCGTGTACACGGGAAATACCGTGTGCACGGCGGATCTGTGGACGAGCCCGGGTTCTGGTTTACACCCGGGGCGTGACAACACGGGCTTAGGGTAATGCCAAAGACACGAGGTCGACGGCATTACGGAGTGGTCTAAACCAAGAGGTTTCACCTCTAGTTTCGCTTGCGCTACCTTATGCCGTTTCGGATCTCTGTAGTGGAGCGAATGAGCGGATGTGGGACAGTCTTGCGAAGGTTGGTCCGCCTCAATGGACAAGGCTTGCGAAGGCATGTGGGTGCCGAGCCGGGATTCGTAAGGCGTGAGGCCTACGAAGTTTGCGAGGCGAAGGAACGGTCGGTCCGCCTTAGTGGGCAAGGCTCGCAAAGGCAGCGGTGCCGAGCGGGGATTCGTGCGGCGCGGCCCACGAAGTAAGAGGAGACAATCGATGCTGGTTTTCATGAAGTGAGCCATAGAGGGGACCAAGTGTGTTGGCGGCCGAGCATTGTCGTGCAATGGAGGTGCCGAATGGTTAGCAAAGCGGAGCGAGGCTGATTCGATTGTGGGCGACATCCGTCAAGCAACCTTGGATGCTGGGCCGAGTGTGTTGGCGGCCAAGCATGGTCGTGCAATGGAGGTGCCAGGGGGTTGGCGACGCGGGGAGAATGTCGCTAGGTTGGCAAACCCTTGCGAAGGGAGCACACGCGGGAACAAGTAGTGTGGGGTATTCGGGAAGCGGACCTTGGACCGATTCGGGAGCGATGACGGAACTAGGTGGCCAGCGGAACGGGACATGCCCGACCTGACTATGGATCCTGTCGTGGGAGTTGCGGGGCGCGCGGCGCCTTGGCAAGGCAATGGGCTGGCGAACGGGCGAGATGCGTGGGACGGGTCGTTCGGTTAGGCAGACGAGCGGAGCGCGCAAGGGCAACTCGCTCGGGCCCATTCAAATGGATCAAGTTGTGAGAACTTGTATTGTCCTGGGTGCTTGCTTCGGAGGCACAGGGGCATTCGGTTGAGTAGCACTCTCGAGGAGAGTTTGTCCGGCTAGGCAGAATATACTCGGCTTGAAGGCCAACCTCGGTGGCGAGGTTGTTTGTTCGGAACTCGCGGAGTTCGACAAAGGGTTCGACGCAAGGCGCGGCGCTGGGCAGTCAGGCTCGTGGAGGAGCATGCTTGGTTAATGCTTGAGTTGTGATCCCGCTGTTTAAGTTCGAGGGCGTGTCCGTGGCAAGGGACTCTTGGGAAGGCTGGCTCAGGTGTGCGACACTTGAGCGCCGCACGGGATAATTTTAAGGCGAAAAAGCTAGCCCCGTGACAAGTGGCTCATGCAGGCTATAGTCAAAATCCACGCTCTCTCTCAGAACGGATAAACTGAAGATCACCAAGCCTCTCGCACATCGGTCAACAACTCACAAAGACCTCGGGACCACAGTCCCCAAATGGATCCCAACAACACTAGCACTGGTCTAAACACAACAACTAAACTCCACTCGGTCCCCCTGACACGAGTGAAACAAGAAAGTAAATGCCGGTAATAACCCAATCTGGTGCCACCAGTAAAACTGGCATTGCCTGCTCAGCGGAATCTGCACACATGGCTCGAAACCGCGGGACCGGCCCGCACGGCTCGCATCCCAAAATAAGTATCAGACCGGCACACAAGGCTGGGTCCGAAATGCCTACCTCCGGAGTGGCACTCGAGGGGAGCGACCCACACGAGTGAAGTATCTCAGTAACAAGTATCTCTGTATAGCAGGACTTTGATCACAAATCTGATCAAAGTGGGAAAACTCAACCACTAAAGAAAGACCCGACCTCAATCGGATGCAACTAAACGATAAGTGGGAAACTCCATCCACTAGAAAAAACTGATACCCAATCTGGTGCATAGATAAGCATCTGGTCAACCGCCCAATATCCGCGGTTGCCGCAAAGCCCCACAACTAATCCAACCTGTCCCAGACACAAAGTCTCGACTACACTACCCAAACCCCTGCTCGAACCCGAGCATCACTGACCACCTGACTAACAAGAAGGAGAAAGGAAAAGCATGGTTTCTCCTAAGTCAAGTTCCAATAAGTGGTGCAGCAGTAAAAGATGGTCTAACTACATGTCCATTCAAGCATGCTTTGTCCTTGGAAACAATAAAAGAGAGTAAAACATATAGTAGCAAAGCATACTACCATATTCCTACTATGATATACCAATCTCGCATAAATAGGCCACTGAACAAACATGTATGATCTCTATATCATCTAGTGTGGGATAAATATAATCTGTCTATCGCATGCTAAGTCTCTAGTTCAACAAGCATGTACAATTATCAGGTAAACATCAATCTACATGATCTAGGCCGTTTCCATGCTTACCTCTCGCTCATATTGGTTGTACATTAAATTAGGCATGCTATCAATCATAAAGGGTGACATTCCCACAGGTAGCTCATCTTAACCATACATGAACATCCCCTATTACACCTCCCATAAGGCATAACATGCATAAAAACCCTGCCATTCCCTCTAATAGTTGCCATTACTAAGTTTACCCACCTGAAGCGCTTAAACCAAGGCAAACCTGAAGCCGGTGAAGAGCGCAGACGCTCGCAGTCCAAATTCTGCCGAAACTGCATCCTCGGTACATGTCGCGAAAGCCTCGGCTCCAAACAGTTGAAAGTACCCCGAAATCAGAGTCTTCAGATCCAAGGGGTCCAGCAACACTTGCAAACACCCCTGGGTACAACAAATAAGGTTCAACGTTACACTTAATCCAAAAAATATTCCAAGTATACACAATCTGCGAAAATAGCCTCAAAGATGTGAAATTTCCGCCTGTATAACGGACTCGTAAAAATCCAACAAAAATACTGTCGCGTTCCTCGCGTCGATACCTTCGAAACGAGTACCTGTACGTCAAATTCTGAGCCCCGTAGGCCGAGTTACAAATTCCACAATATAGGGCGCTCACAAACACACAACCACACATCTGTATTTCCATGCACAGCTAAAGGGCGAAAAATATACCTTCCTGCAAGCCTTAGAAAAATCCAACAAAAATACTGTGACAATCCTTGCGTCGAGTATATGAAAAAAGTGTATAAGCACGTCGCCATCCGATGCCCGGTTGCGGAGATAAAAATCCGGCAAGGTGTCGCTGTCCAGAATTCCTCACAGAAAATGGGGTCCCAGTAAGCATGGAAAAACTTCTCAAAAAGCACGAAACTAGGGGAAGCAGAAAATACCAAGATCGTAGCTCTATCTGTCGCGGATCCAACGGCACAAGAATTGCCTTAAACGAAGGTCGGAGTAGGCCGGGGGAGCTCGCGCACCGAAACGCGACGAAGGGGAACCCAAATGGACGAGCGTCGCGCCGCGCCGTAAAAATGGAAACCTCAATAAGCGTGCCACCAAAAATCCTAGAAATCCTCCAGAGGGTGCGCAACAAGTAGCGGAGCAACTATGCGGAGGACCTCCAGGCGGTTTGAAGCTCAGAAATGCGAAAAGAAGGGAAGAAGAAGAAGCTCGGGTCCCTTTTATAGGCTCCAGAAACAATTCAAATAATACCGGATTTGTCCAGGTTTCCGGGCGCCCGAAAAGGTTCGGGCTGCTACAGTGTTGGGCCCGGCCCAACACTGTGCAAGCCCGGATCGCCCACAGGAGCCCACGTAGCCCACCAAACAGGCTATAACAAGATTGGCCCCTCACCGCTCGACACGTGGACCAACGAGGGATCGACACGTGGCAACCACTTGGTCAACACATCGCTGCCACGCCCACGTGCGCTCTGCCAGCGCCGCCTGCGCCCCCTGCCAGGCACGCGCTCCGAGTCGGCCGCACCTGCTCCGTGGACCGAGCGCACGTGGACCGGCCAACCAGTGCGCGCCACGTGTCCACCCACCGGTCCACCGTACACCGCGCTTTTCCCGTGGACCACGCCCACTGCGCCGGCCAACCGGGATCCGCCACGTGGCCCGCGCCCGGTGCACGCCTCCGCGATGGACCGTGCACCTGCCCGCGCCTGCACCGCTGCCGCCGTCGCTGCCCGCCGGCCGCCGGAACAGTGTCAAGGTTCCTCGAAATCCGTGCCAGGTCATCCGAGGTCCGAAAAATGCAAGTAGGTAGTACATTTTCATCGTTTTTCGCGCGCTGAATCCAAATCCGAAGTCCATTTTGCCAAATTCCAACTCTAAAAATTGCCGAAGGCATCCGGAAAGATATTCTTTTGTCCAAACTTTGCGCGGAGCCCAATTTTAATATCCATTGCGCGCAAAACCACTTCTAAGCATTCGACGGGGCCATCTGATCACCCATGTGATCTATTTAGGCCCGAAGTCCCCCACTTGTGTCCAAATTGTGCACAAACCCCGCCGACGCGCCACATAGGCCTCCAGAAGCCGTAGATGCAATAGTGCTCCATAAGTGGGAATTTCGGGTCTTCACATCCTCCCCCACTAAAAGAAAGTTTCGTCCTCGAAACTAGCTCAAATCCACCAGGAGTCACAAATACCACGAGTAGGTATCCATCAATAATGCCTCTAGCTCCCCAAACACCACTCACTCCCCGTGATCACTTCCCAAAAATAACAATACCCAGTACGCCATGGCCCGATTGTGCAATTCCCTCATCTCTCGAGCCAGAATTCGCAACGGGAGTCCCTCGTACTCCAAACACTCTTAGCGCTCAAATGGTGCGAGTCAATCACGGGCGAGGGATCCAAAAGCAAAAACACTCCTGAGCCGAGACGTGAAACAATACAGGGGCTCCATCAAAAGCTGGGGGAGACAAAATAACCACCAGTGCAACACGCACCAAACCGCATCCTGGTGCCAATCTCAACAAGGCGACCCGAAGCGTACGTACACATTCATCCAATAAGCTGGGGTCTTCACTCGGTTACTTCCCGATCCAAAATCACCCGAGTGGGCTACTCAACCGCGGGCTACCCTCAAAAGGGATCCTCAAGAGACACAATCTCATGACACAGTTGGTCACTCAACGTGCCAACATAACCCCAACGGACCCACGGGTCGAAGTCGATCTCTCAACTAATAAAGGACACCCTGACGGGGACCAAACCGTCAGTGAACGGGACTGAAAACTGGCTCAAAGAGCGATCATAATGTTGATGCCCAAACTCGCGATCAAAAATCCGAACCAGCAACGACAATCCGCGTAAATCCCACCCAAGATGCTGAAAGCTGTAGGCTCCACTGATGCCGCATGGTAGAAACTGTAAACTGAAGCTGAAATCTTAATCTATCATATAGTATAGAACAGAAATGCTGAGTAATCAGGACTGATAGCCAAGCAGGCATGGCCTACGCGCAGGTATATCAATCAAAGCTGGAAGTAATAGACGTACTGAAAGGCTCAACTGTGGGATCCAAGCTGCCTGCAAAACAGCGGTTCGTCCTGCCTCAATACTCATAGGGTTGGACTAATGAAGTGTGGACCGAAAATAAACCCACGGTAACTCTATAGCCACAATGGGAGGCATCACTAAAACACACAAATCCATCTCCCAACACTGGAAACACTAGCATTGGCGCTGGCATCAGTCTTATTATCCATTGGCCATGCTCTCCCGGCACTGCCAAGTCTAAGAAGCTCCTCACCTCAGGGATAAATGTTGGTTTCAGCCAAACTCGAATAACATCCATTTGGTCGGATTCCACCGCCACTCCAATGGCCAGAATAAGGTGACCCAAGAAGGCACGCACTTGGAGCTAAAACTTGTACCTCAATAACTTGGCATACAGCTTCATCCACACAGGCATGGTAGCACATCCACAAGCGCTCCTCGTACTCCAAGTCGCTCTGGGAGTAAATCAAAATATCCTCGGGAAACACTACTCCCAGTTCGTCCAAGCACAACTAGGACATACAATTCCTCAGATCTTGAAGTCAACAGGGCATTCGTCATTCCATTGGGCCTCGCTATAAACTCATAATGCCCCTACCGTATCCTGAACGCCATCTAGGCGAAGTCCTCGGCTGTCTAATTCCAAGTAGGTACTCACATCATACACTAACTGCCGGAGTATAACTCCATCAAAAGGTCCTAGATACCGCCCGGACCTGTCTACACTCGAACCATAAAAGGACCCTCACAGTCGTGTATCAACGACGTGGCATCACCACCGTATACCAATGGCGTGGCATCACCGCCGTCTACCAACGGCGTGGCATCACCACCGTATACCAACGGCGTGGCACTAGGTCAAACAGACCCCTCGATCCATCAGATCCTGCAACTGCGCCATCAGCTCTCTCAGCTCTACAGGCGACATCCAATGAGGTGCTGTCGAGGGTGGCGCGGTTCCCCGAACCACGTCCAATGCAATCTCTATCTCCCTAACCGGCGGCATCATCAACAGCTCAGGTGAAATCACACCCGGGATCTCATGAGCAACAAGGATATCCCTGAGTCCCGGTGCCGCCGTAAGCACCACTCACACTGTCGCTAAAACCTGTGTGCTCTAACAATCTCAACAAGCAAGCCTCCTCTTGTCCGCCTTGCCGAAGATCAAAGTCCTCTCTCGTCGCAGTCAAACATTCGGTGGCATTGTGCCAAACAATCTCAAGCACAGGGTCGAAACACCGAATTGCTACAATTTCCAATAATTCTGCCGGTAACTCGCGGTCTCGGCCGCACTGGACATGATTCGAAAGCCTCCTCCACATGCACAACAACAACAGGAACCTGTTCCTCTAGTGCACGTGGTAACAAATCTGCCTCTAGTCCAGGCAAGAATGAAACATGCTCTAACTCCGACTGCTGTGGTGAAATCCCACATGCGACACTCGATCCACTACCGTGGCGCCCTCCAACCGGGCGGCACAGATTCATCCGCTCAAAGCAAGTGGTTGTCGCTCAATCTGCCTGAAAATCAGGACTATCCACAAGGGAGCGCGACCTCTGTCTCTGATCACATTGAGACGACGAATAAGGTCCTCCGCAGATAACAAATCCACGCTACTGCTGCGCCACTCCGATATAGATACTGATGCTGCCATCGGGGTCCACCCGATCTCCGGCATCTCAGGAACTCGTTATCCTGGAAAAAGAAATCAGAAATGCCTCTGCCGGCCGATCTGTCCTCCATCACTCGGCGCCAAGCGCCAAAATCCAGAACTCGCCTCTGGCGGCAGATCCCTATCCAAAGGAACTGCAGCGCCACGCTCCAAACACAACGCCTACTCCAAAGAGACGTCAAAACCTATAACGGAGGGACTAAATAAACTGAAAGGTGTCTTGGCGCAATCCATTCCCAGTCTCACATATCCTATGCGCCTCGTCCCTCGAAACCCGAAGCGCGCAGTTCAACAACTGCATAAACTCTCTGGCACAGGGAGGCTCTCAATTGATCACTCCATCACCACCAACCACGACTCTGCCTCCAAAGGCTCCAAACTCAATCCTACGAGTCGTGGTGGTTCATCTGCCAAATCTGGCTCAATAGATCGATCACGTCCCCTCAGCTCACCACCTGTCAACTATCCCCCCTGCCTCGGTGCCTCGGCACTAAACATTGGCACAGAGGGGGCTACTCACTCCATCGGTGCCACAGAAATCCCCGCCCCTGAGGATACTGCAACCGGGTGGTCTCAAAGGGAAGCACTGTCACTACAAGAAAAAGGGCATGTAGAGGCGGTTGCGTAGAGGCGGTTGTTGCAACCGCCTCTATGTTTTACCATAGAGACGTCTTAGAGGCGGTTTGGCACAACCGGCTCTACATGAAAACAAAAAAATTATAATTTTTTTTCCCCTTTTTTTTTCTTTTCTCCTAAGAAGCCCTAATTTTTTCCCCCCAACTTTTCCCCCCAAAAACCATCTCCTCCTCCCACAGCCACCCAATCTTCCCTCTCCCGTCAGCGGCATCACCGGCCGGCGTGTGGCCCCTCTTCCATCGGCGGCTAAGGTATGGCCGCCCCCCCCTCCCCCCAGCCCACCCCACTGCAGCTGCCCGCCCTGCCCCCTCCGCGCGACCCCCCTGCGCGACTCCCCAGCAGCCCCGCCCCCTCCGCGCGACTCCCCCGCAGCCCCCGCGCGACCCCCCCCGCAGACCCCGCAGCCCACCCCCCTGCAGCTGGCCGCAGCCCCCCGCGCGGACCCCCCCCGAGCGACCCCCCCTGCGCGACTACCCCGCAGCCCCGCCCCCTCCGCGCGACCCCCCCCCCCCCCCCCGCGCGACTCCCCCGCAGCCCCCATGCGACCCCCCCGCAGCCCCCGCAGCCCACCCCCGCTGCAGCCGTCCGCAGCCCCCCGCGCGACTCCCTCGCAGCCCCCGCGCGACCCCCCCCGCAGCCCCCGCAGCCCACCCCGCTGCAGCCGCCCGCATCCCCCCGTGTGACCCCGCCTGTGCAACCTCCCCGCAGCCCACGCGCGACCCCCCGCAGCCTTTTCGTTTTTAAATATTAATTTCTAGTTGTGCTATTGTTTTACTGGATGAGAAAAGCTTCGCTAGTGAGCTCTGTTTAGCAAATTTACTTTCGTGCAATGATCTTACTGTGCATTTCTTTCACGCAGGAGAAAATTGAAGGAGCGTAGGCAATTCCTTCATTGCACCTTTTCAGTTGGCCAGAAGACTAAAAGGGTTTGTTCTTTCTTGTAGATTAGCTCCTCTTTGGCTTCAAGTTCCAATATTCGAATGACGAGAATTATAAATTAAGCAATAGAGGAGAATAAAACCACACAATGATAAACATCCATTTTTATGGAAGAAAGTTCCCCTCTTGATTCATTTTTTTTTTTTTTTTTTTGTAGTATTTGATGTTTTGAGCTGTGGAATATTGGAAAAACAGTCTTTTTGATAGTTTACTATGCATCTATTTTAATTATGCTTTGAATTAAGCACTCTTCTCTGGTTTACTGTAAGAAATTGGACCGGAGCGAAATCAAAGTTATCGAGCCATATAATCACGCTAAATTGATTCATTTTTCATGTTGTATTTGATATTTTGAGCTGGGCCATGAATAACATTATTTTTTAAGCTTCTTTAGTTTGCCAGTTCAGTAAATGTACTAATGTTTGAACAGGATGGTCCCATTACCAAAGATGTCGTCACTTCACCATCAACCAACACTAGGGCGAAGTTGTATGGCAAAGATAACCAAATCCATAAATCTCAGACAGTAATTGTTAAAAGTCGGTCTGAACGTTGGAGATCAACCGGTGTTGTAGCCTTGTCAGAGTGCTATCTGAAGGTATAATGTGAACTCATTGACAGTTTTCCTTTGCTTTTCTATTGTTTGCTTTCACTATGATTCCTTGGTAAAAATAAATATGCACTGTTTATGTAATATATAGTGACAATGTCTACTTATTGCTTGAGCTCAGTTCAAAACTTTCGTTGGTAAATAAGTCTGCATTCTATATATAATGGAGTATGTTGACTTAGCGGGTGTTTGGAGATAATAAAGTGGAGAAATGTGAAGTTGCTGCCTCCATGCTCATTAGGAGTTTGCTTAAACTTGTGACTTCACACTAATATCAGACAAAGTCAAAAGTATGGAACTAAGGCCCACTTTGGCCGGATCCTGCAAGTTCCATGACGTCCAAATAAGGAACTTGTGAGTTCCGCCCGACAGCCGCTTCGAGCATCCGACTTCAGTGCAAACAAACATGTCCTCATTGGATGTGCTCAGCTGAAAACTGTTTGCTTTCCAATGCTTTTTGAATCAGGACTATTTCGTTCTATGCTTCTATGTGAACAAATTGCTAGGTTCCCCTCTTGATGTCTAACTTTCTTCCATAAAAATGGATGTTTATCATTGTGTGGTTTTATTCTCCTCTATTGCTTAATTTATATTAGAAGTTAACCATATGTGCTCTATTCAAATAAAGAATTATCTGTCCTTCTATTCATGTGTTGTGAAATGAATAGTGCCTTATTGCAGAAAAAGAGTACGACTGTTAGTTTTCCACTTTTTATTTGGAGAGACGATGCTTCGAATACACCATAATTTGTCTAGCCAAAAACATAGATATGTAACAGCATTTGTCTCTCCACTACACTACCCTTTTAACAGGAAGATGGTAAAAATGTGTATAACTTATCTGAACTATAAGCTATTTTTAAGTCGACTATTTTAACTTTCAAAATTTTAAGTCGACTATTTTTAAGTCGACTATTTCATAGATTCAACAGCTCTCATTGTTGCATTTCTCTCACTCTGCACCACAAACTTTTTCTCAGCTGAAGCACTTCGCAGGCAGCTTTGGCATCATTTTTGCTTGTGCTTTTTTTTAGATAGAAACCCTCAGGTTCTGCATGTTGAAGGCACTTGAAGGTATACTTACTTTACCTTTCTTTCTTTCATTTTTTTCTTTCTTTTTTACTTAATTATGCTATTGTTTATTTTCAGCAAACTATATACTTAAGTGGCTTTGCTTGACTATATATATATATATATATATATATATATATATATATATATATATATATAACCCAAATATATTAGTAGTTTTTTTTTTTTAAGTGATGGAAATAGTGAATGGATATCTTTGACTGATTCGAGACAATTTTTTTTTTTTTTTTAACTAGAAAGAAAAAGTGAGAGAAGAAGTCATTTGTGGGACTGTCGCGGTTGAGGTCATCTTCTACATTTCTTCTGTTTGAAGATTAGGTAAGTTATACCATATCCCATTTTTTATTTCTAATTTTTATTAATATTTTAATTTTTTTATTATTAAGTTAATTATTATCGCTAAGTTAGTCATTAGCTTCAGTACTATGCATTGGTAGTAAACAAAGTTTTTATTTTTTTCAGAACTTTTTCTATAATGGATAGGAGTTGGATGACAAAACACAGAAATAGTGATGATTATAAAAATGGAGTCTCACAATTTCTTGAATTTGCATTTTGTAATGCATCCCACAGTGGAAAGATATTGTGCCCTTGCATACGTTGTGTTAATTGTTTATTACAAACTTATGAGGATGCCAAAATACACTTGATATGTGATGGGTTTCTAAGAGGATATACTAGGTGGGTTTGCCACGGAGAGGAACCTTTATCTTTTACTTCCTCAGTCAATAGCGGTGTTGTTAATACTTCAGAAGCAGATGGCATAAACTATTATGGAAGATTGAAGAATATTATTGAATTAAATTATTATGGATCTTTTAAGATTGTCTTATTCAAATGTGATTGGGTTGATGTTCACCATAATATGGGCCTTAAGCAGGATGAATTTGGAGACACTTTGGTAAATTTTTCTCGCCTAATACACACTGGTGCAGAACTGAAAGATGATCCATTTGTATTTTCATCGCAAGTCGAACAAGTTTTTTATGTGCAATTGCCGGGAGATGAGAATTGGTCTTCAGTTGTGAGAACCAAGCCGAGGGACTTATTCGATATGGGCGAAGATTCGATGGAAAGCAATTCTACATTGCCCTCACATGTTCAATACGTAAATGTAAATGAAGTACTATTGAAATAATACCTTTCATGCATATGATATATTTTATTTTCAAGTTTAACTAGATCAATATGCACTCTCATACCTGATTTCTATTATTCATCTTAAAAGTATAATTTTATCCTTTTTTACTAATTTATTTTTATTTGCAGGAGAATTAAGAAATGACGTCGAGATCAAGAAGATTACGCAATTGCAACATAATTGATTCTACCTCTCAAAATGATTCTCAAATTCAAGAACAAGCAAGAGAGGAGCAGTCGCCATCTTCCTCGCAACCTCCTTCAGAATCAAATAATACTGAGTTTGAAAATAATAATCAGAACGAATTATTTCTTTGGATCATTGGTTAGCAATACTATATGACACTTCTTATTTCTTTGGATCATTGGTTAGCAATATAATATGCTAATTATATTGCATATAAATTTAATTTTTTATTTAAATTAATATATTTAAGCTTATTTTTAGGTGGTGATAATAGTCGACGTAAGAAGCGAGGACGTACAACATTAGCCGATGTATGGAACCTATCTGAAAGAGAGAGAATTAAAGTTGAAGTAGATAAATATGGGGTTCCTTGTACCTATGCTGGATCTATCCTTGGATCATTTTTAGGAGTCGTCGCAAAAAATGGATCATTTGCTCCTTTAAACATTCCGCGATGGGATAACCAAGCTTTTAATCCATTCAAGGAAAATACGTTAAAACTTATTGAGGTTTGTTTACATGCACTTGTTTTATATTTTTACATTCTGTTTTTTCTATTGTTTTATATTTTACATTATACTTAATTTTTTGTATTACACTTTTTATTTTATGAATAATAGGCAAAGTTTAGATATCCGGAGGCAACAAGACATTGGGTATTGGCGTCTTTAAACAAAAAGTGGAGAGACTATAAGAGTGAACTAAGGTGCGAATATTTCTCAGAAGACAAACCAATTCAAGAGTTAATCAACAATGTACCGCTCGGTGTAATTCGGGATCAATGGACTAGCCTAGTGGCACGTTGGTGCACCGACGAGAGTAAGGTATAAAAATTTTGTATGCCAACTATTCTAATTATATTAGTATGTTCAGTTTTAATGTATTCTATTTATTTTCTTATTCATAGAAACTTTGTGAAGTAAATTCTATATCTGCAAAGAAAGTGAAGCTAGCCCACACATCGGGCCGAAAAAAGTTATGCTAGAAAGCGAAAGGAATTGGTAACGACTTAACATTAAAATTTATTTGATTGCAAATGATATTTTATCTCTTTCTATTGTTACAATTTATTTTTTATAATTATAGGAAATCGCTCTTGGCAAAGAACCTGATCGACTAGCTTTTTGGGAAGTGACCCATAAGAAAAAGGATGGAAATTTTGTAAATAAGGATGCGGAGGATAGTATGGTAAATATAACTTTCTTTCGCATCACTATGTGTTAATATTCATATTATTTGTGGATTGATTACTATTTTATTTCTTCAAATGATTAATAGGAAGCAGCGCGTCGAAAATTTGATGAATTATCGCAAAATTCTGAATCTGATGAAAGCAAGTTAATAGATCAGGCTTTTCTTAGCGCTATGGGTCCCGAACATAATGGGCGTGTGAAAGGTTTAGGCATGGGACCTACACTAAGAACATATTATGGCTTGAAACAAATTGATTCGCTTGCAACGACGGGATCAAGCGGGAGCCAATCACAGGAGGTAGAAAGGCTAAAAGGGGAATTGGAACGTATGAATAACAAATTTGATGATGCTGTTAGAGAGATGCGAGAGGAAATGCGACGGGAAATGGATCATTTAAGGACGTCACTACTATCAAATACTCAGGTATATTAATTTGATCACAAGTCATTATTAGTAGTATAGTTAAATATTTTTGTATTTTCATATCATTGACATATATATTTTACATTGTTGGATAGGGTGCGGGTGGCAATATCAATCCGATTGATGCATTTTCTCCTAATCATCATCAATCATCGAATGCAAGTCATGAACCTACAAGTGAAGGAAACCGTCGAACAATTTAAATTTTTGTAATGTAGAAAACTCGAATGTTGACTACTCTTAAAACTATTTACACTTTTTGTTATTTAGTATCTTGCTATATACTATTGGATAAACATTGAATGAGATTGTGTTTTGGATATTTTGATCGAAAATTGGAATGTTAATTTATTGTTAAGACTTGTGTTAATGTTTATATGGTTGATGATATATCTTTTCTGTTGTTGTTGAGACTTGTGTTAATTATGTTTATTGTTGTTTGATGAGAAATGTAATTTTTTTTTAAAATATATTATTAATATTATATTTTATTCTGATTTGGCTTGTAGAGGCAGTTTAAACCGCCTCTACATATTGCCTTAGCCATATTAATATGTAGAGGCGGTTTCAACCGCCTCTACAGATTAATATTTGTAGAGGCGGTTTAAACCGCCTCTACAGACTAATTTTTGTAGAGGCGGTTTAAACCGCCTCTACAAAAAGTAATCTGTAGAGGCGGTTTAAACCGCCTCTATATGTTAAAATTTATTAACTGAAAATAAATAAAAAATAAATAAATAAAAATGTGGGGACGGTCATAACCGCCTCTACATAACGCCTCTACGCTCCCCCGGCGGTTGCTAAAACCGCCTCTACGTTGTAGAGGCGGTGTCTACGCCGGTGGTTTAGAGGCGGTTGTTGGAACCGCCTCTACAATTTGTAGAGGCGGTTTAAACCGCCTCTACATTGCCTGAAAACCGCCTCTACATGCGCCTTTTCTTGTAGTGTGTCGAGCTGCCCGCTGCTCCGACAATTATGTTACAAAAACCAGCTGCTCGCTCACCCTGCCGCTGATAGGCCTCAAACGATCCTGTCATCTGGGTCCGGAACTCTCTGACCTCAATCCGGGTATCCGGCCCAAAACCAACCGCTCAAGCTCAACTGCTATGACAGGATGCACATGGGTCAAAACCCAGCGTCGGGGAGACACAGCTCGCCACGTCGAAACCACAAAACAGCACGCAAAACCACTCGACCCAATCCAGCGAAAGTCTAAAGCATGTCACCCGTTGCACAGCATTATGTTGTCTGCAGCCAACATAATCACTTAGAAGAATAAACATGCTAATCACTCCTCCCGTCCCTTGGGAGAGAAAAAAAAAACTCAATCAGGACTCTCGCTAAAAGTCACGACTCTCACGAAGTCAACCAAGGGTCAAACCATAAGCCTAGGATTTCTAAGTCCACCATGACCTACAACCTAGGCTATGATACCACTCTAATCTGTCACGACCCGGGGTCGAAAAAGCGACCCGGGCTCGTCAACAGATCCGCCACCTAAGCCAACCTGCATAGGCGAAGCGTCCTACCTACAAGAAAAGTACTACAGCTAAACAGATATGAGAGCTAAAAATAAAAATCTGCTGTATAACTAAAATCAATCACTGTACAACTGGAAATAATACAACAATGTCCGCCTCCCAAAAGAATAATAATAATACAATATCCTCAAATACAAGCTCTGAACCTAACCGGGAGGTAACTCCAATAAATACATCAGTGTACAGTCTCTCAATACATAATATATCCTCACTACATCAGTCTCTCAAAAGAGGAAAATAAAATAACTAATCTACTGAAGATCTCCTCTGAAGGGGTACCGCTACTCTCCAACGACGGGTAGGGATCTAGCACGCGACTCCATCGCCTCGAACAACCACCGCAGAAACTGCAACACCCGCTAAGACTCTGCAAAACAAGGGAGAGGAAGGAAAAAGGAGGGGGAAGACCCCCAAAGGGTGTGAGAACTACACCAAAAAGGGAGTTCTCAGTGGGTACCACCGCCAGACCTGACGGTCTGCCCACTAAGTCCTCAAGAGACATAAAATAACCAAAGCCGTAAGGACTGAAATACGAAAGCTGGAGTCTCTCAACAGCTACCATGCCTCTATCTAAATGCTCAGAAGTAGAGAACCAAAGAATGGTATGAAACCACTAGCACATGAAGTGCACAATCGACCCAATCGAGCTGACTGCCACATCTGGTCCAGTCAAACCTGCGCCCACCTACAACCACCTCCCGCTGACGGGCAGGAATTACGTAGGGCGTCCAAACGGACTAACTCGCTATCGAGCAGTGGCTCATGCAGGCTATAGTCAAAATCCACGCTCTCCCTCATAACGGATAAACTCAAGATCACCAAGCCTCTCGCACATCGGTCAACAACTCACAAAGACCTCGGGACCACAGTCCCCAAATGGATCCCAACAACACTGGCACTGGTCTAAACACAGCTACTAGACTCCACTCGGTCCCCCTGACACGAGTGAAACAAGAAAGTAAATGCCGGTAATGACCCAATCTGGTGCCACCAGTAAAACTGGCATTGCCTGCTCAGCGGAATCTGCACACATGGCTCGAAACCGCGGGACCGGCCCGCACGGCTCGCATCCCAAAATAAGTATCAGACCGGCACACAAGGCTGGGTCCGAAAAGCCTACCTCCGGAGTGGCCCTCGAGGGGAGCGACCCACACGAGTAAAGTATCTCAGTAACAAGTATCTCTGTATAGCAGGACTTTGATCACAAATCTGATCAAAGTGGGAAAACTCAATGTAGTGAACCGGAATTTTGAATATAAATAAATGGAAATAAAAATTGTATGAAATACTATTGTTTATTGAGGTGAAGAATGACCTAGAAATGAATTGGGCCCAAATCGGGATTAAAATAAGATATCTAGAATCTTATGTGAGAAAGTGGGCCCAGATTATTTGTGGAAAATTCACAGTCTCAAAAAATTCCTAGAAAATTACGGGAGCTCCGTAAATATGTTTTGAGGCCACGGTAAAAGTTTCGCGTTGATCGGACACCCGGATAGCGAGAACGGGCTCCGCCAGCGAATTCAAATACAGTGGGACTTTTGGTGACCCAGAGGTGGTCCAGCCTGAAAAGTTTAAGTACCATGAGGTAAATTAAGTTAAACCATGGCTGCCTGTCAAATTTGAGCGTAAACGGGCGAGAAACGGGCAAGAACGGACGAAAACGGGCGAAACTGGGCTTTGGCCCAAGTTTCGGGCGCCCGAAAGTGGGAACCGGGCGCCCAGAAAGTACTGTAGCAAACCCGATTTTGGGGCTGCAGTGAACCGGGTTCGGGCACTGTAGCGAACCGGTTACTGTAGCAGCCCGGTCCGAAAGGGGTGCGCCCGAATGTTACTGTAGCAGCCCGGATCCCGAGGCATCGGGCACGGATCCCGATGTAGTGGCACGGATCCCGAGGCATCGGGCACGGATCCCGAGGCAGTGGCACGGATCCTGAGGCATCGGGCACGGATCCCGAGGCGGTGGCACGGATCCCGAGGCATCGGGTACGGATCCCGAGGCAGCGGCACGAATCCCGAGGCAAGCATTTCCCGCGCGAGGCGCGGGGCCGCGCGGCCCGAGGCGCACGTGGTGGGTGGAGAGCACCACGCGTCGCTCCGCCATTGGTCGGTCTGACCGAGGGAGCGTGGGCGTGCGCGGGGAATACGCGCGGGCACTGTAGCGGTGTCAGCGGGACAGGCCACGTGTCGGCCTCCCATTCGTCGGTCAGCGCGATGTGACGCGCTGACGCGACGGGACGCTGCGGCGGGCGTCAGAGCAGGCGTGAGTGCGGTCCACGTGGTGGCCTCCCATTGGCCGCCGCTGTTCCGTGGTCGCGGTGCACGGGTCCACGGCCACGTGTCGGCCCCTGGTTGGCCGAGCATGGTGACGTGGCGGTGAGGTGGCGCAGCGCGGACTCGTGGACCGCGGCGGGGGCTTTTACTGTAGCCGCCCGAAAGTTTTCGGGCGCCCGAAAGGGTGCGCCCGAAATCTGGAAAACGGCCTATAAAGGCCCGAAATGACTCCTTTTCCTCCTTTTTTCCTTTCTGGCTTCACCCGAGCGCGCGGGGAGGGGAGGAGGGCGATTTTTGCCGGGGTTCTCGAGGGCGCACGAGCACGCCGTGGACCCCGTGGAGCGTGCAAAGTACTCCAAAGGGACTAAGAGACGCAATGGACGACACGACATTGTCGAGGTCGGCCCCGTGTGTCATTTTTGTGGTATTCTTGGCACAGTTTTAAGGTTTCCTTTTGGATTTTGGATTTGACTCCCATGCTTACATGCGTGAAAGGGACCAAGTTTTACTGTGCCGTTTTACTGCTCGAGTTTTGCGGGCGTTTTGGGCGCGCCTCGTTTTGCATGCCGCTCGTGGGAGATATGCGCCGTTTTGCGTGCGGACTCGACAAACGCGCACTGTTTTGGGTGCAAACTCGAAAGCCGCGCACCGTTTTACGTGCAAAGTTGGAAAAGAAACGTGCACCGTTTTGCGTGCCGATGCGAGGTATGTGCTCCGTTTTGCGCGCAGGTTGGACTAACGGGCACCGTTTTTCGAGCAGACTCTAATAATACGTCTCGTTTTGCGTGCAGGGTCGAAATAATATGCACCGTTTTGCGTGCGACCCTACAGTCAGATGTGCACCGTTTTGCGTGCAGTTTCGAGGTACGTGCACCGTTTCGCGTGCAGTTCGTGTTGTCGCGCATCGTTTTGCGTGCGGGTCCTAACAATGTATTCTGTATTGCGTTCAGGACCGGATGAAAATGCACCGTTTTGCGTGCAACCCCACAGTCAGATGTGCACCATTTTACGTGCAGTTTCGAGGTACGTGCACCGTTTCGCGTGCGGTTCGTGTTATCGTGCACCGTTTCGCGTGCCGGTTCTAACGATACATCTCGTTTTGCGTACAGGACTGGATGAAGGTGCATCGTTCCGCGTGCACCCTTACAGTGGAGCGTGCACCGTTTTGCATGCCAATTTGAGGGCAAGAGAGATCGCGCATCGTTTTGCGTGCAGCCTTAAGAGAAGCATGCTCCGTTTTGCGTGCAAGCTCGAGGTACAAAGTGGAGCCGCGTGGAGGCCAATTGCAAGTGTCTACAAGCAATTGGAAGAATAGTGATAAAGTGTGGAGATATGAAAGGAAATCGGGGACTCCACAAGGTGGGGAATTCTGCCGAAATTGGGTGACCTCTCCCCTTGTTCTTCTGCTTTTCGATTCGAAGCATGATAGTAGCCTGTTAGAGGCGTTAGGTAATTATGATTATGATTGCCTGTGTAGAAGGACACAGATGAAAAGTGCAACTGTTGGTTGCCAGAGATAGAGGAATAGATGTGCATGTGCAAATGGACACAGAGCAAAAGTGCAACTGTTGGTTGCCAAAGTTATACGATGATTATGCATGCGTAGAGATAATTATTATTTTATGAATAAGATGAAAATAATTTCATGCATGAAAAAGGATTAGCTATCATGATTGTGATCCTGTTAGGGTATGACCCTAGGAATCATGTGACATAAGGAAAGGAAACATGTTGGTAGCAAGACTAGGAGAAAACCTAGTTTCAGGGTTCACTGAGTGACATCAAAACTTAGGAGATTATCCTAGGGTTGGACGAGTGGCATTGTCTTAGGTGATAACCTAAGGACACTGGATAGAGTGATGAACATAGAGTCAAGGAACTCTAGGATGAGTATAATATGGAACTTAGGTAAAGGGAACCTAAAGTGATCCTGAGGAGTTAAACTCAGAGACAAGGAATTAGAGTCAGAGTAACCCTAAGTTAAAAGTGAAATCAAAAATAGAGTCAAGTGAACTCTAGGATTCAGTAAGGAATCAGGAAAGTGGGATAAGATCCCAAGGTTAAAGGATTAAACAAATATAACCCTAAAGAGTCATAGGGTGTCCGGGCAAATGGACAATAACTTCAACCTCAATTGGAAGTTAAATAAAATGAAAGAGAA
Source organism: Tillandsia leiboldiana (assembly GCA_029204045.2). NCBI lineage: Eukaryota > Viridiplantae > Streptophyta > Magnoliopsida > Poales > Bromeliaceae > Tillandsia > Tillandsia leiboldiana. The sequence continues at coordinate 19,072 of JAQNDB010001675.1, read as the reverse complement.
ATGTTTAAAGAGTCCAGGAGACTCTCTAGTTACCCGTGAGGCAAGACCTAGGGTAAAGAATGAAAAACTTGGTTAATAAGCAAGACAAGCAAATTGCTCAAGATATAGCTAAAATCTGGTTAATAAGCAAGACAAGCAAATTGCTTAAGATAAAAAAACGTAAAGGGCAGCCCCCTCTCCGATAGCTGGTGGCCCGAAGAACACATTTACTTCGTAGGACGGGGTAACACTTACGGGTTTTATCGGCAACCTTAGAAATCTTATCTGATGGTAGCAGGACTACCGGGCTCGGGCCCGTTGGATAAGAGTTTCTGAGGGTTAACTTGAACTAAAGCACCAGAACTTAAAGAATAAAGAGAAATTAGAGTGGCCAATGTGGCCGGGTTAGTTTAACCCAGTGTACAGCGGCATAGTGGCCGAGTTGGTGCTTAGCAGCCTAGTGTGGCTAGACAGAGTAGTGCTGGGTCGATGAGTACACACAGATAGTGTAGTGATCATGTATATTGCATAGCCGCATTTTGATATTGAGGATTTTAGTTTCCTAGCACTATTATTATTGCTTCCATTGGACCAAGTGGTGTAGGACACTTTTTCTCGGTGGTTGAACCCATTGGGAACTCTGTCAGGAGTTCTCACACCCCTTGGGTGCACCCCCCACAGGTTCAGGTATGGATGCAGCGATCGCGACGGTTCAGAGGCAGGCGGCGAGGCATACGTCCGGGGCAAGAGCCCAGCAACATAGAGACCTAGAGGGTCTAGCAGAGGTACCTTTCTTTTATGTTTCCAGTGAACCATGTATTGTGAGGAATTTATGTAAAGGAATTGTAATAAATTTATTTGCAAGTTCAGAAATGTAAAATGTAATAAAGTTCATTATGGTTCATTCTTATCATGCTTTCATATCGGCTTAAACTATTTGTTTATTGAATGAAAGTTTTAAATTAGTAGTGATCTTACTCAGATATTATATCTCATCATAAGCATTGTTTTGATTCGAGATGGATGTTACCGTTCCTTTCGGATTGTCGAGGTCGAAGCCCGATTGGCGGGTCTGTTGGCGTGCCCGAACCGTACAAATTGTCGGTCCCGGGTCGTGACAGATAAGAGTGGTATCAGAGCCTAGGAATAGTTCTAGGTGGTTAGCAACCTTAGGGAGACCCTAGGGATTAGCACGAGAGAGTGCGTGAATTTGTGGGCGAAAGTAACTGATTGGTTGTTATTTGTTCCCACAAAGGATGTTGGGAATTGATCGAGGGCAACGAGCTTTCATTTTCGGATATTACGTTGGCGGCCGACAACGTAATGTTGGAGATGAAAAGGAGTACCCTCCTATACTTTCGCATGATTGAGTCGACGAGATTCGTTGTCGGTATATAGATTACGCGTTGCTCAAATGGCTAAAATTTGAGCAAATCATTTCGTTGTGGTGTGCATAGTAGCGATGACACCACGCAGGGATACGCGCTTGTTTGGACTCGTGCCGGGAGGGCGCTCTGGGTCAAACAAAGTACACGAGCTGCGATGTCAGGAGACCGCTCTTGTTGATGTGGTCCAGCAGCAGACCGATGCTTCTTGCCGATAAACGGAGGTTTCCCGCCGGCAGGGAAGCGGATTACATCGCCTAGATGGGCGAGTGTCATTATCTCAAGAAAATGGGAAATAGATCAAGCTAAGAGGCAACAGTAGAGAGTGTGGCAGGTGGTCGCTGAAACCTTGTCGGCGCACCCTGCACCTTCTGCGAAAGATGTCGTAAGCTTGTGCCAGCTGGGTTGCCTACAGAGTATAGTTGATGAAGTCCAGTGAGGGACCGATTCATGAAACGCTGGTGATCGCTTTGTTGCGAGAGCCCAGTTGCTGTGTCCTAAAGGTTAGGGCAAGAAAGACTTACGGGCCTAGTGGCAGAGGTTCGCCCTGATGACGGTAGTGACTGTGTGGCATGTCTTCATGGCTGAGTGCCGAATGGTGGGGCTGGTAAGACCTAGGATAGGTTTCGAGATTCGAAAACCTCGCAAGTAAGCGGGAGCTTTATGGCGCCGGTCTGAGGGATCGGCATAATGGCAAGGGTTGCCACCACAGGATTCGAGTGTTAGTCACCAGGATGGTGAATTGTTATGGTGATGCCTCGACCCAGTTGGGAGAGTGCACAAGAGCCGTAGGGGTACGTAAGCAAATCGCTTAGCATTGAATTTTCGCGAGTTAGCGTTGGGGGCGTAGGACGCCCAACTGTTTGGGTGCTCATGGAGCACAGGTACCATTTAGCCAGAGAGAGCTGATTTGGTGGCATAGTAGCCTTTGCCCAGTGTGGCCAGAGTCGATAGAGAGTTTGGGTCGTGGATTGACGACTAGTTAGTTGATCTGCTCAGTGAGCATAGCGGTCGCGTGGCGACGATTAGCGGGTTCGCTTGGGGACGATCCGTGCCTGGACCATGTTTGTGGAATGTGGGCCTGTAGCCCAGTGGGCAGGCGCAGTTGGCTGTGAGAGACAGCGGCCCGAGACCTGATAGCGGGGCATGATAGAGATTTGGTCAGGGCGGTAGTCCGAGCGATGACCCGGGAACGTGGAATGCCACGTATGAGCATTGAGGCTATTAGTACACTGGGAGTGTTGGTGTAGTAATCCTAAGTGTGGATCTACCCATATGATGATTGGATCTGTGTGCTAGTGAGAGCCCTTATACAGAGTTGGACTGGTTGGGCTATAGGCCCTATTGGACCGTGGTCCGTGAACCTGTGAGTAGTCCGAGATATCGGGTTAGCTGAAAACCCGTGGACTTAGAACGCTAGTAGCGTGTGTGATGGCTGAGAACTTGAGGATTGGCCTCTGCACTCCACATCAGGCAGCGGAGTGACCGGAAAATGCGGTAAATGCAATTAGTTGCAGATGCAACCTCCTTGTGAAAGGTAAAATGACCGCGGAATTAAAGTGAAGATTTCGCAAGATGAGACTTCGCCCGTTGTGGCAATTGGGAGAGCAAGTGCTCAACTGTGTCTTTCACCTACTTGGTGAAAGTGGCCAGACACCAGGTCTGTGTTGTCCCTAAGTTGAGATAGGGATTCATGGATGAGTTGCTCGTGTGGTTCGGCAAGCGGGCAATTTGAGGCCCAATAACGACATACAGTGAGCCCAGAAGTGGGACAAGATTCCTCCCTCTCGATTAAGTAGAAGTCGAGATGTGATTCAAGTTTCGAGGGCGAAACTTATTTTAAGGGGGGTAGAATGTAGTGAACTGAAATTTGGAATATAAATAAATGGAAATAAAAATAGTATGAAATACTATTGTTTATTGAGGTGAAGAATGACCTAGAAATGAATTGGGCCCAAATCGGGATTAAAATAAGATATCTAGAATCTTATGTGAGAAAGTGGGCCCATATTATTTGTGGAAAATTCACAGTCTCGGAAAATTCCTAGAAAATTACGGGAGCTCCGTAAATATGTTTTGAGGCCACGGTAAAAGTTTCGCGTTGATCGGACACCCGGATAGCGAGAACGGGCTCCGCCAGCGAATTCGAATATAGTGGGACTTTTGGTGACCCAGAGGTGGTCCAGACTGAAAAGTTTAAGTACCATGAGGTAAATTAAGTTAAACCATGGCTGCCTGTCAAATTAGAGCGTAAACGGGCGAGAAACGGGCAAGAACGGACGAAAACGGGCGAAACTGGGCTTTGGCCCAAGTTTCGGGCGCCCGAAAGTGGGAACCGGGTGCCCGGAAAGTACTGTAGCAAACCCGATTTTGGGGCTGCAGTGAACCGGGTTCGGGCACTGTAGCGAACCGGTTACTGTAGCAGCCCGGTCCGAAAGGGGTGCGCCCGAATGTTACTGTAGCAGCCCGGATCCCGAGGCATCGGGCACGGATCCCGATACAGAGGCACAGATCCCGAGGCATCGGGCACGGATCCCGAGGCAGTGGCACGGATCCCGAGGCATCGGGCACGGATCCCGAGGCAGTGGCACGACTCCCGAGGCATCGGGCACGGATCCCGAGGCAGCGGCACGAATCCCGAGGCAAGCATTTCCCGCGCGAGGCGCGGGGGCGCGCGGCCCGAGGCGCGCGTGGTGGGTGGAGAGCGCCACGCGTCGCTCCGCCATTGGTCGGTCTGACCGAGGGAGCGTGGGCGTGCACGGGGAATACGCGCGGGCACTGTAGCGGTGTCAGCGGGACAGGCCACGTGTCGGCCTCCCATTCGTCGGTCAGCGCGATGTGACGCGCTGACGCGATGGGACGCTGCGGCGGGCGTCAGAGCAGGCGTGAGTGCGGTCCACGTGGCGGCCTCCCATTGGCCGCCGCTGTTCCGTGGTCGCGGTGCACGGGTCCACGGCCACGTGTCGGCCCCTGGTTGGCCGAGCATGGTGACGTGGCGCTGAGGTGGCGCAGCGTGGACTCGTGGACCGCGGTGGGGGCATTTACTGTAGCCGCCCGAAAGTTTTCGGGCGCCCGAAAGGGTGCGCCTGAAATCCGGAAAACGGCCTATAAAGGCCCGAAATGACTCCTTTTCCTCCTTTTTCCCTTTCTGGCTTCACCCGAGCGCGCGGGGAGGGGAGGAGGGCGATTTTCGCCGGGGTTCTCAAGGGCGCACGAGCGCGCCGTGGACCCCGTGGAGCGTGCAAAGTACTCCAAAGAGACTAAGAGACGCAATGGACGACACGGCATTGTCGAGGTAGGCCCCGTGTGTCGTTTTTGTGGTATTCTTGGCACAGTTTTAAGGTTTCCTTTTGGATTTTGGATTTGACTCCCATGCTTACATGCGTGTTAGGGACCAAGTTTTACTGTGCCGTTTTACTGCTCGAGTTTTGCGGGCGTTTTGGGCGCGCCTCGTTTTGCGTGCCGCTCATGGGAGATATGCGCCGTTTTGCGTGCGGACTCGACAAACGCGCACTGTTTTGGGTGCAAACTCGAAAGGCGCGCACCATTTTACGTGCAAAGTTGGAAAAGAAACGTGCACCGTTTTGCGTGCCGACGCGAGGTATGTGCTCCGTTTTGCGCGCAGTTTGGACTAACGGGCACCGTTTTTCGAGCATACTCTAATAATACGTCTCGTTTTGCGTGCAGGGTCGGAATAATATGCACCGTTTTGCGTGCGACCCTACAGTCAGATGTGCACCGTTTTGCGTGCAGTTTCGAGGTACGTGCACCGTTTCGCGTGCAGTTTGTGTTGTCGCGCATCATTTTGCGTGCGGGTCCTAACAATGTATTCTGTATTGCGTTCAGGACCGGATGAAAATGCACCGTTTTGCATGCAACCCCACAGTCAGATGTGCACCGTTTTGCGTGTAGTTTCGAGGTACGTGCACCGTTTCGCGTGCGGTTCGTGTTATCGTGCACCGTTTCGCGTGCCGGTTCTAACGATACATCTCGTTTTTCGTTCAGGACTGGATGAAGGTGCATCGTTCCGTGTGCACCCTTATAGTGGAGCGTGCACCGTTTTGCATGCCAATTTGAGGGCAAGAGAGATCGCGCATCGTTTTGCGTGCAGCCTTAAGAGAAGCATGCTCCGTTTTGCGTGCAAGCTCGAGGTACAAAGTGGAGCCGCGTGGAGGCCAATTGCAAGTGTCTACAAGCAATTGGAAGAATAGTGATAAAGTGTGGAGATATGAAAGGAAATCGGGGACTCCACAAGGTGGGGAATTCTGCCGGAATTGGGTGACCTCTCCCCTTGTTCTTCTGCTTTTCGATTCGAAGCATGATAGTAGCCTGTTAGAGGCGTTAGGTAATTATGATTATGATTGCCTGTGTAGAAGGACACAGATGAAAAGTGCAACTGTTGGTTGCCAGAGATAGAGGAATAGATGTGCATGTGCAAATGGACACAGAGCAAAAGTGCAACTGTTGGTTGCCAAAGTTATACGATGATTATGTATGCGTAGAGATAATTATTATTTTATGAATAAGATGAAAATAATTGCATGCATGAAAAAGGATTAGCTATCATGATTGTGATCCTGTTAGGGTATGACCCTAGGAATCATGTGACATAAGGAAAGGAAACATGTTGGTAGCAAGACTAGGAGAAAACCTAGTTTCAGGGTTCACTGAGTGACATCAAAACATAGGAGATTATCCTAGGGTTGGACGAGTGGCATTGTCTTAGGTGATAACCTAAGGACACTGGATAGAGTGATCAACGTAGAGTCAAGGAACTCTAGGATGAGTATAATATGGAACTTAGGTAAAGGGAACCTAAAGTGATCCTGAGGAGTTAAACTCAGAGACAAGAAATTAGAGTCAGAGTAACCCTAAGTTAAAAGTGAAATCAAAAATAGAGTCAAGTGAACTCTAGGATTCAGTAAGGAATCAGGAAAGTGGGATAAGATCCCAAGGTTAATGGATTAAACAAATATAACCCTAAAGAGTCATAGGGTGTCCGGGCAAATGGACAATAACTTCAACCTCAATTGGAAGTTAAATAAAATGAAAGAGAAATGTTTAAAGAGTCCAGGAGACTCTCTAGTTACCCGTGAGGCAAGACCTAGGGTAAAGAATGAAAAACTTGGTTAATAAGCAAGACAAGCAAATTGCTCAAGATAGAGCTAAAATCTGGTTAATAAGCAAGACAAGCAAATTGCTTAAGATAAAGAGAATGTAAATGACGCCTTCGAATTTGAGACTCGTCAAGTGGAGCAGGACTCCCTGGGCAGTGACCCGTCGGACGAGGTACTTTCGGAAGGCTTAAAGTGAAAGCAAAGAGCTAAATACTCAAAGGAAAGAGTGATAGTAATTGCCAGTGGCAATGTGAGCTGAAGGCTCGAGTGAGAAAGAAAAGAAAAGCAAGTGTTCAAAAGCAAAGAGGCTAAGAACTAAAGTAAAAAGAACAGAAAAGAAAGAGAACATAAAGATCCTCGGTGGAGCCAGCCCAGGTTGGAGGTACGGGCAGTTAATCCCTCTCCCGGGCCGTGGCCCGTTCGGGACGCTTCAGCCGTAGGACGGAGCAACTAAATTATAAAGATAATAAAACGGGCGTGCCTTCGAAGGTTGAAATGTGGTTCTGTGGGATGTAAAGGGCTTGCCCTCACCCCGGGCGCACTTGGATCGGACGTAAAGGGCAGCCCCCTCTCCGATAGCTGGTGGCCCGAAGAACACATTTACTTCGTAGGACGGTGTAACACTTACGGGTGTTATCGGCAACCTTAGAAATCTTATCTGATGGTAGCAGGACTACCGGGCTCGGGCCCGTTGGATAAGAGTTTCTGAGGGTTAACTTGAACTAAAGCACCAGAACTTAAAGAATAAAGAGAAATTAGAGTGGCCAAGGTGGCCGGGTTAGTTTAACCCTGTGTACAGCGGCATAGTGGCCGAGTTGGTGCTTAGCAGCCTAGTGTGGCTAGACAGAGTAGTGCTGGGTCGATGAGTACACACAGATAGTGTAGTGATCATGTATATTGCATAGCCGCATTTTGATATTGAGGATTTTAGTTTCCTAGCACTATTATTATTGCTTCCATTGGACCAAGTGGTGTAGGACACTTTTTCTCGGTGGTTGAACCCACTGGGAACTCTGTCAGGAGTTCTCACACCCCTTGGGTGCACCCCCCACAGGTTCAGGTATGGATGCAGCGATCGCGACGGTTCAGAGGCAGGCGGCGAGGCATACGTCAGGGGCAAGAGCCCAGCAGCATAGAGACCTAGAGGGTCTAGCAGAGGTACCTTTCTTTTATGTTTCGAGTGAACCATGTATTGTGAGGAATTTATGTAAAGGAATTGTAATAAATTTATTTGCAAGTTCAGAAATGTAAAATGTAATAAAGTTCATTATGGTTCATTCTTATCATGCTTTCATATCGGCTTAAACTATTTGTTTATTGAATGAAAGTTTTAAATTAGTAATGATCTTACTCAGATATTATATCTCATCATAAGCATTATTTTGATTCGAGATGGATGTTACCGTTCCTTTCGGGTTGTCGAGGTCGAAGCCCGATTGGCGGGTCTGTTAGCGTGCCCGAACCGTACAAATTGTCGGTCCCGGGTCGTGACACTCAACCACTAAAGAAAGACCCGACCTCAATCGGATGCAACTAAACAATAAGTGGGAAACTCCATCCACTAGAAAAAAACTGATACCCAATCTGGTGCATAGATAACCATCTGGTCAACCGCCCAATATCCGCGGTTGCCGCAAAGCCCCACAACTAATCCAACCTGTCCCAGACACAAAGTCTCGACTACACTACCCAAACCCTTGCTCGAACCCGAGCAACACTGACCACCTGACTAACAAGAAGGAGAAAGGAAAAGCATGGTTTCTCCTAAGTCAAGTTCCAATAAGTGGTGCAGCAGTAAAAGATGGCCTAACTACATGTCCATTCAAGCATGCTTTGTCCATGGAAACAATAAAAGAGAGTAAAACATATAGTAGCAAAACATACTACCATATTCCTACTGTGATATACCAATCTCGCATAAATAGGCCACTGAACAAACATGTATGATCTCTATATCATCTAGTGTGGGATAAATATAATCTGTCTATCGCATGCTAAGTCTCTAGTTCAACAAGCATGTACAATTATCAGGTAAACATCAATCCACATGATCTAGGCCGTTTCCATGCTTACCTCTCGCTCATATTGGTTGTACATTAAATTAGGCATGCTATCAATCATAAAGGGTGACATTCCCACAGGTAGCTCACCTTAACCATACATGAACATCCCCTATTACACCTCCCATAAGGCATAACATGCATAAAAACCCTGCCATTCCCTCTAACAGTTGCCATTACTAAGTTTACCCACCTGAAGCGCTTAAACCAAGGCAAACCTGAAGCCGGTGAAGAGCGCAGACGCTCACAGTCCAAATTCTGCCGAAACTGCATCCTCTGTGTTACGGCATTTTGGTATTGGCATATTTCGTGAGTCAAGTCAGTGAGTTGAGTCGGAGTCTTAAAGGGATCAAATTGTCAATCAGCATTCAAAGACTTAGAGAAGATTCAACAAGAGCTCAAGTTGACACTCAGTGTCTTGAGTCTTGAAGATTGAAGTTAAAGAATTGTGGATCAGTTACATCAATCTCAAGAAGAAAGTATTCAAGAGGATCAGGTATGTTTAGCTAAATAATTGTGGTGATCCGAATACTTTCTTATAGTGTAGAAACACTTGGATGAACTTTTAATTGCATAATAATCAAAAACTGGTGTTCGGACATGTTCAGGATCCGGATCAGAGCCAACGATCCGGATCCCGAAGGTTGTTGCTTCATACAAGACTTCGATCCGGATCCATGCAATTTTCGATCCGGATCCCGAATGTTATGTTTTCTGATTTGTATGAACGATCCGGATCCGGCAATGCGATCCGGATCCCGAACCCTTGGTTTTCTGGAATCGTCAATCTCGTTACGACGATCCGGATCGCAGTAAATCCGATCCGGATCGCCGTCCTGAAAATTTCCAGATAAGGTAAGTTTTTGATTCTTATCTCTTTCCAAAGGTTTCTAAACTATAAATAGACACTTAGGGTTTCTCAAAAACGTGGGAGCTACGTCCGATCTTTTTATAAAACTCTTGAGAGCAACCCTAGAGGCTAGGTTTTCATCGTTCTTCTTTATAGCCTCTTTTAGGTCAATTCGATGGTTCTTTCAAGAACATATCTTTTGTCGAATTGATCTAATCTTTGCTTAGAGATTTCTTCTACGGTTCCTCAATGAGAATCTAAGCAAAGGATCACCATCAAAGTCAATATTCTTATCGACTGAGTTTGCGTCGTGGATTCGACGTGGCATCGTGGATTCGGTGTGCTAAAGGCGTTTCGTGGATTCGAAGCGTGCGTTCGTGGATTCGAACGTGAGCAGTGGACGGGCAAAACGGTGGAGCGCGAGGTCCAAGAAATTGAAGGAGGGGTTAAATCCGTGGAGACGGTAATCACCTTGTTATTCTTCTTTTCTTAGGGATTGTTATTGCGCGGATATCCAACCGGTCAGCGCAAGGTCCGAAGAAGCTGAAGGAAGGGTTGAGTCCGTGGAGTCGGTAATCACCTTGTTATTCTTCTATTCTTAGTGGATTGTTATTGCGTGTTGGTCCCGTGGTTTTTCTCCTGGATTGGAGTTTCCACGTAAATCTCGGTGTGCTGTTTTTATTTTCCGCATTGGTTTTTATTTTGCACTGAGATTGAGTTTTTAAGTATTACACCTATTCACCCCCCCTCTAGTTGTTTGATAGTACCTATTTAGATCCTTTGGGATTCATAACTCTACAATTGGTATCAGAGCAGGTTTTAGGTTTATCTATCATGTTGGGTGAAAGTGGTAATATTTATAGACCTCCTCTTTTTGATGGGACTAATTATGCTTATTGGAAAGTGCGGATGAGAGCTTTTCTCATCGCAATTGATGAGCGGGTATGGCAATCCGTGGAATACGGTTGGGTGCATCCTGTTGAGGAAGTAGGAAATTCTACTACCCCAAAACCTCGCTCTAGATGGTCCAAAGAGGAATTTGAAAGATCTTCTTACAATGGGAAAGGTATGAACGCTTTATTTAATTCTCTTTCCTCGACTGAGTTCACACGAATTTCCGCGTGTGAATCCGCGAAGGAAATTTGGGATATTCTCAAAATTACACATGAGGGTACTAATCTTGTAAAAATTCAAAAGCTCCAGATGCTTACAAGTCAATTTGACTCTATTCATATGGAAGAGCATGAATTGTTTACAGATTATTACACTAGACTTCAAGATGTAATAAATACATGTGCTAATTTAGGAGAAAAGATCCCGGAGTCGAAAATTGTAAGAAAGATACTTCGGACTCTTCCGGAACGGTTTAGGGCAAAGGTTACCGCCATTGAAACCGTTAGTCATCCGGATGAGATGAGTGTAGAGGAATTAGTAGGTGCTTTGCAAACTTATGAAATGACTTTTCCTACTAATCAAGTTTCTTCCAAGTCTTCTTCTAAGCTTACAGGTATTGCATTCAAATCAACAAAGGAAGAAGATAGCGAATCAAGTTCCGACGATGAAATCTCTTTTGCCGATTTTGAAGAACAATTGGCGCGGATCACAAAGAAATTTCGTCAGAAATTTTGGAAGAATCGAACCGATGGATCTTCATCCACGAAATCTTCTAAAGGATCATCGGGTTCTAAATCCTCTAAACTCAAAAGCTTTGCAAAACCTTCTAAAGAAAAAGAAAAAGATGATTTCGAAGGGGAAATCCAATGCTATCGATGCAAAGGCTACGGCCATTTTTCAATGGATTGTCCTTCTAAGAAATCATATAAAAAGAAGGCTTTGCAAGCGAAAACTTGGGACGATTCTACTTCTAATGAATCGACCTCAAGTATAGAGGAAAAAATCGTTGCTTCTCATGCCTCTCATTTTCCCTCTTCTAATAATTGTTTATCATCTTTAGTCACTGACTCTACTCCTTTGATTTTGTATGAAACATCAACAACCGGCGGAGAGTCATCAAGTGAGGGGGAGTCGGACGAGGAAGAACTCGTTGAGGCATATCAACAACTTCTTGCGGAATCTAAGAAGATGGCCAAACATATCAAGAAGTTGAGAAAGCAACGACTTGAAGATCAAGACGAGAATCATGCTTTAAAGATCAAACTTCATGATCTCGAGGAGGAACGAGAGCTTTTATTGGATAATAATAAAATTCTCCAAGAAAAGATAAATCAATCGGAAACGGTCGTTAATTCCCATATTAACAAGATTGATTTTCTTGAAAAGCAGTTTGAGGAAATACATGTCACCAATCAAGCATTGACCAAGCAAGTTCATCAACTTAAATCCGACATACAAAGGATTTCAACCGGTTCCAAGAAACTTGAATGTATGTCCGGATTAGGTCAAACAAGCAAGGTTGGTTTGGGATTCAAAAAGAACCAAACTATGAAGGCTTCAAGTTCCACAACTAAATTGAAAGGAAGAACTTGTCACCTATGTGGACTTGAAGGACATTTGGTGAAGGATTGCCCGAAAAAGAGAAAGAAGAATTCTTCGGCAACTTCATCTACGGAGCGAACTCAACGGAATCAAAAGACACATCAAGTCAAAGGAGTTCACTCAACCCACCAAAGGTCCGAGCCACAACATCAATCATACAAGTGGATCATTGCGAGGCAAAGACCTAAGGTGAATCAACAGTCAAAGCGAACAACCCCCGGCCACAACGAATCAAGACAACCCAAAATCTAGCGATTTTGGATTCGGAAAGGTGATATCTTTCCTTGTCTTAAGTTCTAAATAGCTTATGACTGTATGTAATGCTTTGATTGGTTTTCCCCTTCATATCTTTCTTAATCTTTGCATTACATGTTTTTCAATGCTCTTCGTTTTTATACTTTGTTTTTGAACAAAAGGGTTTTTACTGAATAAGTGCATTGAATAAAAAGGGTTTCACTTTCATTCACTCCAAATTAATTTTATTTGGATTATCAACTTTACTCCATAATCATAATCTTGAAGATACTTCATTATAGGAGTTTTTGATATTATAAGCATCAAATTTTAGAAATCATGTGTGATCTTTAGATGCTTAATCTATCTCGGTTGTGTGAATTCATTGTGATAAATGTGTCACGCCCCCGGGGATTTTTGAGTCTATCAAAGCGGAAAATCGTGTGTATCTTTTTTTTTCTTCTTAACAAGGTAATTTAAACCTCATCCCCGGTGCGTGCCAGACCGCCACATACACAAATTCTCCCTGTCCGCGGACAGAGTCTCCTTTGTATATGCACGGCGTCTCACTTACAACCACATACAACAATCATCAACCATCAACCATACAATAGACATTCAACATCAAGCGGAATATTAAAGCGGCATCGATGTTTAGAAATGATAAAGCCAGCAATTGCAAAACCCGTGCCCACACGGCACTTCATTTTGGGAAAACCCTTTTCGAAATCATTTGGTTTATCATGAAAACATGCCGCATAAGAAACATCATCAAAAGAACCAAACTATAAAAGTACAACTCATCCACAGTGCTAAATACTACATGTCCACGAATATTACTACCCGCAAGCAAATTAACTAAATGCGTAAAAGAAATGAGATAATGATAATAACCAAGTGTCCTGACTACGGCCCTCGCGACGCAGTCTCGACAAACTCCCGGCTAACGCCTCTCGTAGCGCCTGTCACGGAGTGGGTAATGTCAGTGACAAACAAAGTAGATGTCTAATAACAATAAGGAATAAGGAGCAAACCGGAAACACCAAAACCATTTCGCTACAACCCTGCACATGTTAAGCTGGGCACCAACCCCAGAATTATCAATTAAATTGGGCACCAACCCAGATTATCTGTCGGAGAGACTAAAGTCTCCCCTCGTGCACAAGTACCTACTTTGATGCATTTACCCCTTCCACGGTGCTGGTGTGCTATTCCCAGCGGGCGCGAAGGGGTCCTCACGGCACCCACACTTTTGTGAGGAACACGGGTCATACAAGACCACTCTTCCGGAAAAGTACACCCATGCGGAGGCCAATCCGCCTGTGTACGTGCAGCATCCCAAAACAGATTTGCCGAGATCGGCGTGTCATGAACAATGCGACCGCAGCCGCTTCAATTGTTAGATAAAAACACGATTATGCGAAAGGTTAAACTGTCCATCTACTTTGTTAGATAAATTGAGAGCACTTTAATGACGATAGATGCACTTACTGCACTGGCTGTATTTACAGCAACCGTACCCACCTATTTGGAGAGAGATCGGAACACCCGAATCTTTCGCGCACCCCCGCTGCGCGTCTGGACCTAAAGAAAGTCCGTACGGATAACTATAGTCAAAAGCGTGTACTAACATCCGAAAACACAAGACCCACTTTACTCTTTTCGACGGGAAAGTCCAACAAAACTCAATCCTCAATCGGTAGCCCACTCGGGGCGTCCCTGGTTAGACCAAGAAGGCCCCGACGGCGGAAATGATGAGAAAAGAGACCCGATGGCGCGCCCCCGACGATTTCGTCGAGGCGCGGAGCATCGGCGAAATTAGCACCCGACATAATAAAATAATGACCAAGAAGGTCCCAAGTGGCCATGCCAAGGAAGCCACGGAAATAACGATCCCAACGGCGAAAACGGCGCTCAAAACGGTGGAAAAACGGACCCAAACGGAGCCACCGAACTTTGGGCTGTCGGGTGGTGCACAGGAGCAACCGTGGACCGGGTTTACGGCATCAGGCGGCGGCGGCATGCGCCGAGTGCACACAGGAGCGTGCACCAGGCGGGACGGGCCGGGCCGCGCACGGTGCTGGCGCGCGCCGGGTTCACGCATTCGGCCGCGGCGTCGCGCACCGGGTGCACGCCCAGCGCGTGCACCGTGCTGGACGGGCCGGGCCGGCGCACGGATTTGTGCGCCGGTTCTTGGCCTTCGATGTTGCAGGCGTGCACCGGGTGCACGCCTGGACCCGTGGACCGCGCTGTACGGAAAAGCACAGTAACTTCCCGTTTCGCGATTTCTTCTCCGTTTGCGCTCCCGTTTCGCGGTTTCTTCTCCGTTTTCGCTCCCGTGCGACTCCGGCGAAGACCCCGCGACCATGGTAACGGCGGCGGCGGCCTCCCGTTTAAAAACGGCGGCGGCGGCCTCCCGCTAACCCACTATGTTCCAACGAAACATCCCAAAAATCTCCGAATAAAAACACGATAATTCTAACGACTAAACCAACGATCGACGAACAACCAAAACGTCGGTCGGAGGTCCGATAACAAGAACCCGATTAAAAACCACCAAGAACTCAACGAAAGAGATGACGGAAAAATCCCAAATAATTTAAATAAATTATTTTACTAACCGAAGATCGACGGGAAGGTTGTCCGGTCGCGTTCTTGCCTTCGGTTCGGTGTCCGGGAAGATCAGGCTCCTTCTATTTCTCCTTTCCCTTTCTTCCGGCTAGGGTTCCGTCTTTTCTTTTTTTTTTTCCCTTCTCTCCGATTAGGGTTTTTATTTTCTTTTCTTTTCCTTTCCGATACTCGGGATCCCTTATATAGTCGTACTTTACCTTTAATTAATTCCTCTTTAATTCGTACGTAAGAGAATTAATTAATTTTCCGTCTGGGATAATTAATTAACTAATTAATTATCCCCCACGAGATAAACCACCTTATCTCTAACGGGTGCAAGATATTTAGCACGGATTCCGATGCACGACTAATTACCATATCACTTTGGATCCCGTTCAGGGGGTTCCCGATATCGGATTTCAGATCCGATCGCGCCGTCGGCTTTCTTTTTCCGCGCTCTATCGCAGAAAAATACTAGCATCTCACAATGGCCAACTTCAAGAATTGAATAATTTTATTTCACTTAAAGGCTTAAATGACTATACGTAAGTCAAAAATATTCCGAAAGGCCGGATCACTACAAAATGTGAGACAACCGATAGACTAAAATTTGAGATTTAATTCTTTCACGTAAGAGATTGCCTTCTTACAAGGGTAAATAATTGAATTATGAAAGATGTGGAAAGAGTTACATCCGAAAGGAGTGTGAAAACTACCACCACATGCTGGAAAGAGCTGCCCACCCCGGTCGTCCGGTTTGTGTGTGAAGCTACCACATGTTATGGATGCTTGATAGTATTTTATGAGAAAATCTTTAGTTGAAGCATTTGGAGATTTATATGCAAAACTCTTATATTTTGAACAATCTCCTGGTTGGTATAAGGTGGATAGTTGAAAGATGCTCAATGAGCCACCCTTAGGAATTTTAGTGATTATCTCAATTTGAAAGGGTAGAATTCAAGATTGATGTCGTTTGGAAATCTCCGTATGTCATCTTTGTAAATCCGTTACATCTTGATAGACTTGGATCTCAAGATTATTTTTGATGACTTGTGTTTGATGAATATAACATGAAAAACGGTTTATAATGTTTACCTTTATTTTTTCATGATTTTGGAGTAAATCTTTTTAATTTTGTGAAATTAATTGGATTGAATGACATCTGTGGTGAATTCACTGTTTAAAGCACTTAAATTGATTTCTTGATGGAATACAAATCGGTATTTGAAAAGATTCTAAAATCTGGATTTGTTTCAAGAAATTATTTGATTTTTGCTTTCTGGTATAGGTACGGAATCTGCATTTTTGTTATATACCAGAACTGAGCTTTTATCTCTCTTTCTCTATGAACTAATATTGTTAGTGATTTCCTTTTGTCTAGTATGTTCACTGTTTGACAATTTGTGACAAAAAGGGGGAGAAGAGAAATGACGGAGATGAGATCATCAAGAGAGGACAAACGAATCGAAAATTGAAAAAATGGGGGAGAACGGAAAATGATGATCGTACCACAAAGGGGGAGAACATAGATGTGATAACCGCGGATTTATTTTACCTTTCGGGGCTTTCCGCCGATTTTTATTGAACCGTCTGGTTGACAATAGGGGTTCGAGGTAATTTTCCTTGTTTTTCTGGGCAGGACGGTCGGGGCTCGCGGGTATTTTTGGTTAATAAAGCTCGCGAAACGGAGACCGGCGGCGCGATCGGTTTGGATTCCGACCCCGGATCTCCCAGAATAATTCCGGAAGCTGGTACCGTAGCCCAGGTGACTTACACAATTACCGGGGCGGACCGAACTCGGGTCCGCAATCAGATCGATTTTAGTCGATCAATTGAGGTATGGGGTTAAACCACCCCTTTTTGTTTTCCTTTCACTCGAGGGTTAAAATTAATTTTGGAGTCCAAAATCCACTACGCCCAAAACGTCTAAGTATTTCGGCCTGGGGAAATTAGGTTATCTAAACCTCGCCTCCCCCCCCCCCCTCCTGGGCGTACAATATCCGAGCAGTGGACGAGGAACGGTTCACCCAAAACCCTCGTCCTTTCCTTCGGCCGGCGTGGAAGAGAAGAGAGCGATCGCCTCCCCGCAAAGATCCGACGAACGCGAAGAGGACGATCCCTCTCCTTCGCCCGGTACATGGGTACCGACCAAAACAAGGTGAGCCGCGCTTTCGTTTTCCTTTCTTGTCTTTTCTCGTCACGAGCGAGACGGGGGAGGGGGTTCTTGATGCGTCGGAGATGGAAGAAGAGGGGCGTCGCCATCGCACGCGCGAGCGCCGCGCGGAGCAACCCGCGCATGCGGGGGCGCCGCGCGGGGCCCCGCCGCGCGGGGGCGCGTGCGGGGCCGCCCGCGCATGCGGGGGCACCGCGCGGTGCGACCGCGCATGCGGGGCGCCGCGCGGGGCGCCCGCATGCGGGGCGCCGTGCGGGGCCGCCCGCGCATGCGGGGGCACCGCGCGGTGCGACCCGCGCATGCGGGGCGCGCCGGGGCCGCCCGCGCATGCGGGGTGCCGTGCGGGGCCCCGCATGCGGGGGCGCCGCGCGGGGGGCAGCCGCGCATGCGGGGCGCCGCGGGGGCAACCGCGCATGCGGGGGTACGCGCGCAGGGCAGCCGCGCATGCGGGGCGCCTCGCGCGTGCAACCCGCGCATGGGGGCGCCGCGCGGGGGGCACACGAATGCGCGGGCGTCCGCGCGGGGCGCCCGCGCATGCCGGGTGCCGTGCGGGAACCCGCATGCGGGGGGCCGCGCGGGGCAGCCCGCGCATGCGGGGCGTCCGGCGGTGCAACCCGCGCATGCGGGCGCCGCGCGGGCAGCCCGCGCATGCGGCCTGGCACCGCGGTGCAGCCCGCGCATGCGGGGGCGCGCGGACAGGACGGCGGCGCGTGTGGGGGGATTCGGTTGCTGCCGTCGGGGGGCCGGCCAGTATTGGGGCTTTTCCTTACTTCGCTGTTTAAAGGTTCTTGACCTCCGCCCGGGGATCCCGTTTTGCAGCTTAGGGGAGCGCGCCGGGACGCGGGGAGCCGAGCTTGGTTGCTACTAGCGACAGGTGGGTTGTTTTACTTTATTCCTAGCCTCTAAATTCTATCAAATGGGCGGGGTCTATTCTAAGTGTACTGGGGTTACATAATGACGGGCGACAGCTTATGCATGTTAGTGGGTTCGCATAATGGTTAGCGTCGATTGTCGACGGTGTTCTTCTTTTAACCCTTATATGTCAGCGGGCCACCTTCGAGTGCGCGCAATATTACCTTGTTTTCGATTATGCACTTTACCTCATTTACCTCATTACTCTTGTTATTCATATTATGATACTGACATGATGGTGGTACGGTTACTTGGCTCGAGGGGTTGCCACACGCGCAGCCGCGGTTTGGCCACCGCAAAGGGTGCGCTTTCCGGAAAAGTGGTCTATGACCCGTGTATACCCACGAGGTGACGTAGTGGGGGCCCTTATTAGTGGTGGGGTTGAGGCGCCGAGGTGCGAGCGGTGCGACCGTCGGTTTAGTTGTCCGGCGGTGGTCGGGTTTCTGCAGGTACGGTACGGGCCGTCGGTTTAGTTGTCCGACGTGTCCGGGTATTCTGGAGGCAGGTGTACAGGTTGCCTTCCTCTTTGGGAGGGTGGTTGCTCCGGTTATCTTCACGGTTTGTTTCATTATATTCTCCTGCTCTACTATGTTTCTGCGTCACTGACATCCCACTTCGTGACAGGGTCCAGCGGGGGGAGAGGTAGGGCGGTGTGAGGAGGCGGGCAGGAGCAGCTGTGTCGCTGGGGACCCTGGACTGTATTTATGCTTTATTCTCGCTTTTCATTGCATTGTAGTTATGTGAGAGGTTCGCGATTACCCTCGTGGGGTCGACGTGGATGTCGGTGCGGGTTGCATATAGCGCCCTTGTACGTTACTTTTCCTTCTATGGTCTATTGGCCATTTGAAAATAACAAAAAAAAACAGAAGCCAAAGAAAAAGATTGCGGAAAACGTTTTAAAAACCTAAGTGTCGTTGTAGGGGCACTGGTTTCAAAACCTGGTGGATTTATGGATTGCGAAAGGGATTTCAAAACTTGGTGTCGGCGTGGGCGCCGCTTTCAAACCTTGTGGATTTATGCTGAATTTGAAACTAGCTTTCAAACCGGTAAGCGCAGGGCGGGCGTAGACGCTCTTTCAAAACTGGGATTTATCCTTCCAAAATTGAGCGGCCATACGTTCTTTGTTAATTAGTTTAGAATGCTGGTTAATTGCTGTGATTGATGGGCTGTGTTTGTTGGAAACATGTTCTGAACGCTTCGCGTGCACGTTCAGGGGGACTCTGTCCGTTTGCAGAGAGTGACCCGTATGTGTGGCG